>VZRQ01004829.1:653373-682191 GCA_013397975.1 Machaerirhynchus nigripectus | reverse complement strand
GGCGCCGGGGGGCCCCACAATGTGGCACCCAGGACTTCCCCAAGATGGCGGCTGGGGCCCCCACAAGATGGCGGCCACAGCCCCCCAAAGGATGGTGGCTGAGGCCCCACAAAAGATGGCAACTCAGGGCCCCACATGATGGCACCCGGGGCCTGAACAAGATGTCGGCTGGGAGCCCCATAATATGGCACCCCGGGCATCCCCAAGATGCTGTGGGCACCATCTTGTTGGGCTCCCGGCTGCTTTCTTGTGGGGGGCCCCGGCCGCCATCTTTTGAGGCCCCTGGCCGCCATCTTGGGCGCCGACGGCCACCACGTTATGGGCCCTGAACCCCGGTTCGTGGGCCCCCGCCCCCGTCCTTCAGGCCACTGGCCCCCGTGGCACTGTCCTGAGGGCTGACGGCCCGCTGGGCATGCCGAGGGCCCAGGCCAGGGTAGCGCCTCCTGCCCCTTGAGACAGAGATGGAAAAGTGGAGGGACCTGTTGTAACTCATTCACCTCCATCATTCAGTTCAGTGATTCCACTTTGTTATGAATACACATTATAATATTGGCTTCTCGCAAATATTAAAGGACGCTATATGTATAATGTCAAAGTAGCTTTGCTATAAAGATATAGGGTTTTTTTAACAATAACTAGTGCCTTTATTCCTGTTACTAACTAAAACTTAGAGTAGTGAAAGAGCTGATACAGTTATGCTTGAACTGTCTGCTTGGTTGGAGAACATCCAGAGAACGTATAACGATGACCCCTGCTACTGACTTGTGCACTATCAGCAACTACCGTCTGCAAAGGCCGTGGACCAAAGCCCAAGCTGGAGGTGATAATAAAAACTGACTGAAACCACAGCCAAGAAATACACATGTTCTAAAAAGGCGGACCCAAGGAGGAGCCACGCTAAACAGTTCCTGGAATATGTAAACTAGTTTGGGGAAAAGTTTGAATATGTATAATTGTAGCTATAAATGCAATAGTAAAGGTATGTAAAGGTTGTCTCCGAAATAGCAGGTGTGCTCTTGGCTGAGTGCCGAGGGTACCCAGCGCTGTAAATTTTGCTTTATTGTTTTTGTCCCTTATTGTCTCTCTATTAAACTCTAAATCTTAACAGGAGAGTGAACCTCGTTTTTCACACACTTTGCTTTAGAGCTCTGGCTTCAAGGGTAGGAGGTCTCTCCCCATAGCCTGCCCCTGACTGAGTGTCTCCCGTTCCCATGCAGGGCCAGCTCTCCCTCTCAGGGAAACGCAGCAAACCCACCACTAAAGCCCAGACGTACAAACCGCGCCCAGAGACTGTCGATGCTCCAGGACACACTCCTTCCCCTCCCCAAACTTCTCCTGTGGAGCTGCTCCTAAGGGCGATCCAACCGCCTGCAACTCCCGACAAATACTGATCACGCAGCATCAAAAACCGGAAGAATTCAAGTAGCAAAGAACCATCAGCTTTTGCCAATCCACACCAGACTTACACCATCAGCTTAAAAACCCAGCAAGCTGTCAATATTTATGTATTAGTGTATAAGGATATGGCAGCTTCTTACTAAGAGCACATTTTAAAAATCTTACAAAACATTTTAAATATCACATCTATCTTGCATGCTACATACCATAAAGCTACTATGAGTGTAATTATGTATAATTAGTTGCATGTTTGTAAACTCAACAGCTGAATCATGTTTAATTAACCACACTGTAATTAGAACATTTGATAGTTAAGTGTTGTCTTGCTAAACTGATGCACACCTGGAATAATCTTACCACCAATAAATTAACTAAAATCTGTCATTAGTAATTACCCTCCTTCCTTCCTGGTAGACCACTAGGATTAGCGATAATAAATATTCAAATCAGATCCACTGCAATTTGTTAAGACCACAACTGCAGGAGCCCTCCTGCTGCCAGTATTACTTTTCTCTGATACATTCTTCAGCAGAGATTCCTAACTGTTGCGTAAGTCATTGTTTTTCCTTTTTGTATTTCCAAACCCAATTTTTACCTGTATTTGGGTGCTTTTGGTTTTGCTTGGGGTTCTTTTTTGTTGGAAGGGGGGGCGGAGTGGTGTTGGCTTTATTTTTAAGAACTACCAGGTCTAATGTACCAAGTTATCTCCAAGTGAGGAGAGGGAGAAAGGATCATCCCCTCACTCTGGCCCCACACAGAGGCCACGGCTGCTGGTTCATCGGCACAAGTGAAAAGTGGGCACACGCTGAGGGAGTATCTTCACACAAACATTTTGAGCCATTTGCTTACCCTATCAAGGCACACAGACAGCTATAATAGTGAGAGGCCTTGGAAAAGTGACCACTCAGAAAAATACCTGGCACATTTTCAGAAAGTGAGAAACCAGACAATACAAAACACATAGCATTGAACTGCAAGGTGTATCTGTAGGTCAAGCACTCCTACTCACTGTCATTATTCCTGATCATTGACATCTGCTGTGGAACCAAAAGGCAGCAAATCTAAAATGATAAAAGGAAAGGAACACAATGCAATGACAGACTGCTGAACTGCCATACCATAGCCTTGAAATCATGGGATCAGGCAGCCCTAAAAAAGGACTAGGCATCTGTACAAACAAGAATATATACTGTTGAAAGGAATTTTTAAAAATGGCTTGAAACAGATGACAACTCCGGAGCTGCAGCAGAAGGCTGGGAGAGGTAGCCGAGTGTAACATTACTGCTGCCGGGCTCCTTGCAGCAACATTCAGAGCTAGCTCTCCCTGAATATTGACACCAACACTTACAAACCTGACCAATAACAAGATACAGGATGGCAAAAACAAAGAGCAATTTCTTTCAACCTGGATATATATGGAGCAGCTTCATTTTGTGTACAGAGGTTCTCGTTTCCTTAGGTGCACTAGAAACAGAAACTGCAGTCCCATTCATTTCCTTCACACATTGATATGCAGGAACAAGAATTCAGTCAGGCCCTATATCACTATGGATGGGATAATAGTGAAAAAAGGTGCAGGGAGGTAAAAAATTATGTGAGTGAGGCTGTGAGAGACAAGACATGAGCTGTTGCACATGCAGAATCCTTATGAGTTTAAAAAACCTGCATACTCACCAGTTTTCCCCAGAGCCTTTCAACATAATATTGGCAGTACTGTTTCCTGGCAAACAAACACCAGTAGAGAAATTTTCAGCCTGAGTGTCTGAAGTTGCTGAAGAAGTTACTCAGAGTCAGCCAGCCTATTCAGCCTTCCTGTTATTAGCGTGACAAGGTTGCTATCCCATGCCTAAGCATTGTTTCACACACTCCTTTCCAAGATGGGAAACCATGAGCTATACACTTTTGAGTCTTTGGACACTGTAGGAACCGACCCTGTCAAACTGGACCAGGCAGAGCCATACTGTGCTTTCTAAAGCTATCAAAATTGCTGCAGCTTCTTTGTCTTCTGGTTTATTCATCCCAGTATCACCTAGTTTCCTAAACCAGGAGACTACTCAGGGTGTACCAAGTATAGAAAGGACTGTCATTGTTCAATATCAAAGAGTTAAAAGGAGCCTGGCATAATTCAGGATCATAACACACATATACAGGAGTTGGAAACTGCTTGATTCCCAAATCTCCTCTGCTGCTCTTCAACAACATTCCTTTTTTTCTCACAAACATCTGCAGCTACTGTGATCTACTAGTCTTGGTGCAAAGCAAGAGTGCTACTACAAGATCATCCCAGATTTACATATGGTTGGCCTGTAGCAGTACATTTGCCTACTGTTTTCACAGATTTAACTCTAATGAAAGGATTGCATCTCCCAAGATCATCTCTAGGAAATTTTACATCTCCTGTAACAAGTGATACAACAAAAAATAACCTTTCCAGTGAACTGCTGGTAACTCACTGCATGAAAAAATTAGATCTCTTGCATGCTGCAATACATGACAGTTATTTCCCCAAGCAAACTAAAAACTGAATGGCAGAACTAGCTGGTTACAGATGGTAGTGTGACAAGTTTGCCTCCTCCTTTCTATCCTGCTTAGCTGCAAGAGCATTAGACAACAGAGCAAAGGATTATTTGTACTTCGCTCAGATTTAGAAGGATAAATGCTAAATTATTAATCCACAGCCTTCACTTCAAGCAATAAAAAGTGCTCCAACAAAGCAAGAAACTGCTTTGATGAAACACCAAATGGGATAATGAAAGAGATCACTGAGATGAGCTTGACATGGATATTGGGCGAAGTTTGCTTTCCAGAAAACAGAACTCAAGCTCTGCCTTTATACCTGGCCTGTTGTTTAACAAGGTGTGGGGGTGTGTACCACTGGCTGATGACAAAAGAAAGCAGAGGGTATTTGCCAGCTGGACACCGTAGCTTCAGCTGAACCCCTGTTGCTTCTCCATGCTGAGTCAGTCACCAGGAGCGCTGTGGAATGACAGACTGAGACAAAACACAAAATATGCCATTAACTGCAGGAGCGATGGAAACTGGGGCTTAAGCAAACCTAATCAAGAGTTAAATTGCCTAATGACAGGCAAATGGCCTTAAAAAGTAGGTGGTATAAACCTATGTTGAATGTTGAAGCTTCACCTCTGCTCAGCACCCAAGTCAGAAAAAAATCCCCAGCACACCTTAGGGAAANCCATCTTGTGGGCTCCTTTCCGCCCTCGTATGGGGTCACGAAGGCGCCATACTGGGGGGCCCGTGGCACCTCTGCTCAGCACCCAAGTCGGAAAAAAAATCCGCAGCACACCTTAGGGAATAAGACAGCAATATTAGAGATGAAACACAGAAAGTGAAAAAGCTGAAATCAGTTCAGACTTTCTTTCTGGACAATCTGTGAGCACCACAGATGTATTTAAGTACAGCCAGCTTTTTTTTTTAATAACTTTAGATTTGCAGCTGAAACAAAATCCAGAAAGCAGCAGAATTTTCTCAAATGCTGAAATAAAGACTTCAAATTAGTTTAAAAACAGATCAGGAAAGAAAGGCTATTTCACAACCAAGTGCTGAAACACTGAAGACATTGTTCTAACACAGAAACAGATGAACAGGGCAGATGCAACATTACAATCAAATTTCTACACAGAAAATAAAGCACGGGGAAAGAGCCAGAAGTGATACTTAAGGCTGGAGACTATGACCTAATATGTATAATTAAGCCACATGAATTAATTCAGCTTCAGGTTTTTTTACAGAGAAATGGAAAGCAATGGAGGATGGTCCCACACAGAGGAAAGAATTGATTAGGGCATTCCCCCCCTCGGCCAAATGCTTTGTCTTATTAAACACAGGGGAAGAAGTTGCTCTACATGAAGAACTTCCAGTTCTACAAAGTTGAAACTTTAAGGGAAGATACATACTCTAAAACACTCTTATTTGACCAAAAATGCTGCCTTTTTTATGACACAGACAGTTACAAATGACACACAGCTGTTTTTTAACTTTAGGACCTTTTAAGATTCAATGCACTGATGACATTAGTCCAACTGAAAATATTTCTAATAAAGCTGCATGTAATTTCCTTATTTCCAAACTGGAAAAATACAATTATTTCCCCCAAATAGTATAATTTTATATAGCAATACCAAAAGGCAGCAAGGATATCTGAAGTAAAATGGTAAATAAGGTGTTAAACTGAATGGAAATCTCAGGAAGCAAAAAATGGAACTTGATGTTTCTGTCCGTATTTTGGTTTTTCTATCTTGGAGACAAACCACCAAAGCAGCTTCCACACTGGCCTAGGCTCATACAAAGAGCTCCAGGTACGATGAGCCATGCCAGGGCTGCTGGAAAAATCATTAATTTCTTTCGGTACACAGAGCTTTCTGGTCATCTGTGGAGGCCGGTGGGCCTGCTAGACAAGAAACAAAACCAGTCCTATGCTGGGATAACTCTTAGGTTCCTTTCCAGCTTATGGTGACTGAAAAAGCTTCCCCCAGAATGCTCTGTTATGTTAATGTACCCCAGTTCTGCCTCCCTGGTTGGCTCCGTTGGCTGCTACACCCCTTGTTACCTGATACACCCTCAGAGTTTCTCAACTGAACCCCTTTTGTGCTGCCCGGACTTGTCTGGGACCTGGCTCGAGTACGGACACATTAAAATCTCTCCTGTAGGACCCCATGCGAAGGCCTTTCCTGCTCATTCCTTGTTGGACTGTTTCACCAGCTACCTGGTGTATGTGTGTGTGTGTGTGTGTGTGTGTACATGTGTGTACAAGTGTGCCGGCTGCACCGAGAGGCCTCCTTGGAGACCCTTTTGGGAAGGTCGTGGTATTTTACCATCCAGTTTCACTGCGACAGTCATCAATCTTCCAAATTCACAAAGTCACCCCAGGCAAAGAATTCATTAATTCCAGGTCACATAAAGCAGAAGTAAACATGTTCAAAATGCAAATTGTTTCCCATTTTTCACATAATGTTGAATTAAAGGAAGAGGGAAAACACACTGATGCAGTGCAGGAGGGAGAAATACACTCCTACCACATAATGGTACCTTTATGGTCCTTCTATTCCAGAGTCTTGTCTCTGCTTTGGGAATACAACTTTATATCATTCTATTTCTTGTTAAACTTTATTTCCTGTAATAAAAAAAAATGAAGCCTACAGTAACAAAACTTGATCTTTACCATATCCCTGCTGACCCAATTATACCTTTGAAGAGGTGTAATAGTTACTATGGTTATAAATGTTAATGCAATAGAAGGCATTAATATTAGTCGGGGAAAAAAAATCCCAAACTCAATTCTAATCCTCATGAATCAATAAATGATCAGAAGATAAAAGCTGGCAGCACATTCTGTTGGGTGTTTGTGATCCAGCTTTATCACTGGAGGTTAAGGAAATGCACGTGCCGTCCACCTGTATGTCAGCATTACCTAAACATTGTTCTGATCCCCAGCTGATCATCACTTCTTGGGGTCCTGATCAGGCTCCTGCTGGAGCACACGTGGGCACAGCACAGGTTTTGGTGAGGCAGCCAGGCAGAGCAAGCTGTGTATAAAAACGCACACACTTGCACAGGTCCTTGCTCAACTGCAGAATTATTCTTTAACTATGGAACTTCTCAAAATAAGACATCTTGCAGTAACCTTTTCCCACCAGTATACTAAAGGGCCAAAATCAAAACAATACACATATTCTTCAAAAAAAATGTGTGTAAACATCTTGGGAAAAGCAGTATTCATAATACAGATGTTTAGAATTTATTTTTTAAGTAACAAAATTGTGTTTGCCATCAAAAAACCTGTGATGCATCTACTCCAACATAAATGCATTACCTGTTAGCCAATCACTGTTCCCCTCGCAGGAAGAATTTCCAATTGGTTATGTGACATATACTGGATTATACATCATTACATATATTATACAATATATAATTCATGTTCAATTCTTTCTCATTCCACATGTACATCTAGAACTTAATAACCTTTCTCTAAAAGGTTACTCATCGCCTCCTTTAAATGTACCTCTTCAAGTCCTGGCAGTTTTTCCAATACAGTTATTATTTATCTCCTGCTCAGGTTTTTAATGCTAGACATACTAAGGTCAACAACCCATAGAAATCTTTGGTCTCTTCACAGCATGAGGCATAAACTTTAATTCTGAGGCAAAAAGCCCGTAGAGAAAATCAGCATATACTGGATGCTGCTCCTTATCACAATTCCAGCCTGACAGAATATATAAGACATCTAAATTTTAAATTATACACATCACTTCAATTACAACATTATAGCTTCATCTGAAGCTAGCAATTATGTTTCGTAAAATAAATTAATACTTCACTTTAAGAAGCTGTAGAGAAGTCCAAACCTCTGAAGTATGCTTTTGTTAAGTCATTAAATTAATGCACAGATTTGTCAGCTCTTTTCTCACAAGCTTTGATCAACTTATTCCATCTTCTCCATTTGCCTCCACATGAAAACCGTTGAGCACATTACAAACAGCATTATACATGAGTCCTCAAACGTTTTCTGCCAGGTATCTGGGGCAAGACCCTGCCCTTCAGCTTCTCAATGCAGGCTTCATTTTCCAGACAGGCCTCACACTCAAGTGTTTTCTTCTAACTGGTTTGCCTGTCAGACAGAGAGAAATAATTACGGAAAAACGTTTTGCATGTCGAATTTTTCTTGTCCTATTTTATAGCCTAGTATTAAATCTGAAAACCCAAATTCATTGATTTTTTACGAAATTAGAATTGAAATGGTATTTGAAGAAGCTCGGGGGGTTTTTTCCATTTCAGCTGAATGCAGCATTACTCTGTATTAGGCATAAAAAGAGAGCAGAATAGTGTGTGCCATATGATTAAACTGATTAAGTACAATAATTACCAGATAATTAACATGATAGCATATCAAGAAAAAACATAAGAAAACTACATATTCTTTTATTTCTACACTAAGCCTGCTTAACTCTAACCTAACAATTCCTTTCTTATAGAAATCCTCTCCCTGCTCCTCCCTTTTAAAACTGATTCTTCCGAGAAACCATTCCCAAACTTACAGGATGTACTTTACTTTTTCTATTCTGTTACCTGTTGAATCTAACAAAAAGTTCATTTCCCACTTCAGAAGTTTAATTTAGTGCGTATCAACAACAGGAAAACACTTTAAACGGCTTTAACCCAGGAGACTGATGAAGGATAAAACAGTTCTTCCAATATATATTAATAGTAGATCATGTTCTACTATAAACATTGCAAAAAGGCACAATCCAATAAAAATATGCCTAATTGTTTTGCTGAAAAAGCACAGGAATGTTGCTGGATGTATTGTCCTTGGTTATTTTAGACTTTTCCTTAAGGAAACAGAAGAGTATTTATTTAGATGTAATGTAATGCCTGTAGGTGATTGCTACAGGTGATGAGCTTATCTCCATTAAACACAGCAGAAAGATGGCTTTAGAAACTTCCTGCACATGTTCACTGAGGCACAATCTAATCAAGAAAAGGTCAGCTGTGGCTTGTATACAACACCGGGGNTTACTCTGCCTCTTCACTTGGGAGCACTCGGTATCTGTGACTCTCCAGGCCTTCAATGCTCTCAGCAATGGGCTTATTCAGTGTTTCTGGCAGGAGGAGAGTCAGGAATCCCGCTGACAGTCCACTGACTCCAAACACCATGAACGGTACAGAAGGACCAAGAGATTTCTAAAATTCAAAATACATAGTAAAAGCCCAGCATTTTTTCCTGCTCTTAAAATACAACAACTGTCATCAAAACCAAAATACTACAACTTGTCACTCCAGCAGTTTGTGCAACTTTCCATATACTAGTAGAGCAAAGAAACCCAAAAAATAGCATTTAACAGAAACACCGTCATGTGACAACTTTTTTTACATGTGTAAGAGAATTCAGATACCGACTGAGCCTTAGCAGTACCAAAGGCATTACATGGCAGTCATTTCAATAACACATGAAATAGTTACACAACACAGAACATTAGACTTTTATTTCAGAAACCAATAAAATACTAGGCATTTTAAAAAGTCTTATTCATTAATTCTTGAAATTGAGTGAACATTATTTAACTTTTCATAAAACCAACTTGTTTTAAAGAAAGTTAGGCATATGTTGTACCAAAATCAAAGTGCTTTTGAGAGAACTCAAAAATAATCTTACCATCGATGGCACAAACGGAGCCAAAATGCCCCCAAATCTGCAAGACATGGAGCAGACACCCAAGCCAGCACTTCTGTTTTGAACAAAGGATGAAAGATTTGTACTTTCAGAATACACAACTGAGTCATGCATGAACATGTGGTGGCACTGTCAGAGCCAACTTATAAATATAAATTATCAGTAGTCTTTAATTTAAATGAAGTTTTAAAGGCCTCCGGCAGTTACTCCAAAGGTTTTCCTGAACTGGCTGCAGGTAAGGTAAAATCACAGCCTTTCAAACCCTCACAAAACCACCCTTCACAGAAGTTTGAACAAAGAGGGTTTCCAAGATGCCATATATGGCAATTTAACTGGACATCCCTGTGCTGAATGGGGAATGATTTCAAAATGTGACAGGATCATCAGAGAGATGCTGAATGCTATCTGCAGCTAAGGTTGGAGCAGCCTTAGGGTGCACAGCTGAAAAGTCAGTGCTTACATCCAAACAGAAAATCACTATTTGCCAGTGTGAAGCTTGAAAACATCTGGCCAGATGTGTCACTACAGGAGCTGCTGAATTCTGTGCTTCCCTCCATTTTCAGACAAGTTTAAAGGAATCTCATCTAGACTATGATATCAAGGCATGGCTTAGAACAGCAGGATCCTCTCTAAAGAAAGTTAAAAAGTCCTTAGAGTCTTTTATTTCCTGATCAAATGCAAACATCTTCCACCCCTGCATCACTCCTACACAGAGTATGTAACAGCCCCTTCAGAGACTGCCCCTGATGCCATCATTAGTGAGATGGCAAGAACAAGCTCAAGGTGGCTGTTCTCTCTACGTCTCTTGGCTGCTTCCTCTCACTCCTCATCATCCTCAGTCTCACTGCTGAGCTGAGCTGCTCCTGCTCACCCTTTTCTCAGAGTGACAGGTTTAAAGGAGACAAGCAGAGCAGTGACATGGGTCACCAGTGTCCCAGTATCACCCACCTGCACGTCCCTTCCTAACGGCCCTTTGCACAGGTGAAGGGAAACAAGATGATGGGGAGAGCTGATGAGAAGCCAGTGACTTTGGTGCTTCCTCACATTGAGGCCACATTGACCCAAACCTCACAAGACAAGGCCAAGCACCTCCCCATCAACAAAATCCTTGAATGATAAGACACAAGTCTGTGGGTGAACCATTCCTTTGGAAGCATCTTTCCCACAGCCCCCAAGTCTGTCCATATCCAGAAGTTTACTGGCTTTTTTTTCTGCTGAGAGGTAACAGGGCAAAAGGTAGCCCTGAATGCAAATTTAGGTGGCGACCTAAGAACAGAGACTAGTCAAGAATAAGGGAATAAAGGCAGGTACTTATTTGAAGGGCCTTCAAAGGTACACCCTGGGCAGTCAAAGGCTACACCCAAGACGGACCCCAAGTCACGAGTTCTTCACACTTTTATAAGTTGGGTCCATTTGCGTATCAGGATCAATTCTCCAGTTACACCCCCAGTTAATGATCTAACTACCCCAAGTTTGCCCTCCTCTTCAGAGGCCCTAGTTTATGTATTTTGGGGCCTGGGACAATCTGGGTGTCCTTGGAGAGCAAATCTAGAGTGGCTTGTTATGTCTAACGAGCGTGAGAGAACAGCAGCTAACAGGCCACAACTTCAGAGTTACACACTGGGCAGTACAGGATTTGAAAAATATAAAAGTTAAAACCTAAGGCATCAGTGTCATTTCAATCCCAGCACAAAATGAAAGCAGTTGGTAGAAGACCTTATGATAGTTTTAATTCAGAATGCAGCAGAGTTTGGGTTATACAGAATAACGTGGTATCCAAGAGGAAAAATACACAAATAGCTTATTAATTGCTGAAAATAAGCAAAAATGCTATCCTGGGCAGTCCAGTGGCCCCACTCTGATTTCATCCATCACATACAAGGGCATCATAATTTTGCAACCATTTTCTCATGGGGAAAAAAGAAAGTTTGTCCTTATAGCTGTATTCCTAGAGCCACGATTACATTTTGTCCCCAGAGATAACCTTGCTCTTTGTCCAAAATGCAACAGCAGTGAAGTCTTCTATTTTTAACCTTCTTTTCCCCCACAGGTATTTTAATGACACATCAAAAAGTAAAAAAGCCCAAAGCACAAACACTCCCCAGCTTACAGCACTGCCCCGTTTCTAGCATGAGATGTATTTGTCATTGCTGCATGAACCAGCCAACTTAAAATATGTGCCTAACTGTCCTCATGCCTCAAGTAATAATTAGGTTTAAATAAGGAGCAGTAAGACTGAAAACTTGTTTTTCTGCCAAACATCCAACTGGGGGGGGGGAAGAAAAAAGATAGTTATCCCACCTCCTCTGCCTTTGAATGTATATGCCTCATCCCGTGACATGCCGGGGTGATGCCACGAGCCCTACAAGGCTTTGCACAGACCACCAGATGGTGCTATTGCTTTGCTTTAAATTTAACCCATCACCACTTCCCTTGCAGAAACTGTAATGTGTGCAATTAAAAGTACCACAGAGGTATTAAACATTGTAAAATGTGTAAATTGTCACACGCCATGAATTTTCACATGGTTCGACTTAACAATCTGCCACATTATTAAACATGACTTGTCTAATGAAAGTTGCTGATTTTTTAAACTACCTTTATTCCTGCATGTTCTCCACTGGTCGTCTCTGATTTTGACATGCCAAGTCCTTTTTTTGCCAGAATATTACTGCAGATTCTCAATTGAAGCAGCACTTTGCTTGATTTTTTTTATTTTTAAATATTCCTAATTACAAATGCTCAGTTTCAAACACACTGAAACAGTGCTGTAATTCTTGCTAGGTATGAGCTGTCACATCCTTGGCACCAAACATGAATAGGACTTAAGAAGACAGTGTAACATGAAAACAGAGCAAAAAAAGCAGAAGCTAATAAATTAAAACATTTCCAGATTTAGTTTTCCTGATTATTAACTCCAGAAAAGCAAAGGGGACAGGAAAAACGTAACAAAAGAAAACCAGAAAAATCAAACACGGGCACTTAAACTAACAAAAACAAGAAGGAAAACAATGATGTTTTAAAGGATACAGAAGTTTGGATGGGGAGGATGTAAACAAGCCCCCACACCCTATTTCAGTTAGTGTGCTTGGGACTTGCATTTTCAACCTAAACCTGTGCCAGGAATCACAAGCTTAGCATCCAGAAGCAGTCACTCCACCTCCATCCACACCAGTGTTACTGCAAAAGCTGCATTACAGTCAAACAAGGAAAAAACCCAAACAATCCAGAGTCACCCACTTTTTCTTCTTGTTTTTTTTTTTTTTTTTATTGGTTTTTTTGTTTGGTTGGGGGTTTTTTTTGTTGTTTTTTTTCCTTTTTTCACTTTTTNCTTTTTCTTCTTGTTTTTTTTTTTTTTTTTTAATGGTTTTTTTGTTTGGTTGGGGGTTTTTGTTGTTGATTTTTTTCCCTTTTTCAACTTTTCCCCAAAGCCCTCAATGACCTGGATTTGTGTCACCATCCTACCTCCCCTCCCTCCCTCTGTGGTGCTGCAGTCCACATCCACCAGCTGGGACACCTTCCTACTCCTCATCAGCTTTCAGCCTTCCCTGCGCTCTCTAAACTGGGCCCAAGTTTTGCAGTAGATTTAAAATTGCTATTCTTAATGAAGTTCTGCAGTATGACTCAAAATTCTAAACATGTACTTGGAGCACCATTTGGAAAATCATATGGAATCAAGATTGGGGTGAGAAGAACAAGACTGCGTATTCTATTTTCCTATCTCAGCTTTTTCTTGGGATAACAGAGTAACCTCTCAGAGAATTGGTAAGAACTATGAAAAATAAATTTTTAGCCCAGTTCTTCATTAATTAAATGGTATAGAGCAGATTACTGTCACAGAGATACTATTAAAATGAGCTGCATTATGAATATTTAAATAAATAACAAAGATATAGAAAAACACTTGCTTTCCAGTGGGCAAAAATAATCATCTGGAAAATATAAGTATACATAAGGACTTGTGTAAATAGTCGTTTCTGCAAATAGTCTCCATTTATGATTAGGTTAGCACACACTTCCATCACATCAGTTTGGGTTTGCACCCTGTAATTTTACTCCCAAAAACCAACAGATGTCAGAAACCCAGCACCTATCTCTGCAGCACAAGAAAGGTGGTTTTCATGCTTTCGTTCTGGATTCAGACCTAGAACAAGTTGCCCCAAACATCCTGGGAAAGTGCACAGGTGCAAAATGTGTGACTGCTGGAAGCTCCTTTGTGCCCTGGCAAGCTGCTTCATTACAGGAAGGACTCACTGTTATTTCAGGCAAAAATAATTACAGATAAATACTAAAGCATACCAGCAATCAGTAGTGCTGAGCATGAAAGCCGATTTTATTTACCCAGAAGCTCTGTTAAATTACCTCAGCAGTGTTGGGTACAGCTCAGATGTGTAAATGTACAGGATGTTGAAAGCAGCGCTGACCATCATTTTCCCACACAGAGCTAACAAAGTGGGACCAAGGAGGAGACCTTTCAGGAAAGAAAAAACAAGCTGTAGGCATGAACAGTCTCTTTTCTTACTCTTTTTTACACGAACATCCAGCCCTCTTTAAGAGATTATCACACATACCCAATGTTTAATCCATACATTTTTCAACAAAAGCCCTATCTCAGCTCTTCCCAACCAAACTAGCTGAAGAACAGATGGTTAAGATCGTATTTAGGACAAAGAAAACCAACCCAATTTTTTTTGTGAAATACAAAACTATCACAGGCCTAAATGGAGGGGCTGCTGCTTCCAGCTGTGCAGTCAGAACACCTCACCAGGTAACCACATCTTTTGATGAGCACACACAACATACCCTCTCTGGCCCATTTATTGGAGTAAACCACTAACACACACTGTTCACTCCAACAGTTTACTTGCTCCCCAAGGACACCCTGTTAGGACTTAGAATTGCAATGGCTCTGTAACTGCAAAGAACAAATGCTAGTGCAACCCAGTTTACTAACAGAGTTTAGTCAGCTAAACTAAAGTGGACATGTTTTAAGGTCTTTAATTAATGTGACTTTGATTAGGATTACGTTTGCACCATCTGGTTTAACAAGAGGATAATTTAATACTTTTTCAGCATGACAAAACCCCCTGAATGCTCTGATTAGCTGTATTTCAGGTTTTCCTCCTGAGCACTCAGTTCATCACACTTCTGTTTGCATCAAATGATATTCATTAAGTAATGGGAAACTCTGATTGCGTATCAATTGCTTTTCCTTTAGTTTTGCCCTCGAATATTCTCAGTACAGTTCATCTGCTCAAGTCAGATTCTGTTTCAACTGATGTAGAAATTAATTTGTATGTAAACTGAAATCCAGAAACTGGATTTAGTTTCTCTAAGAGTGGTGCACTTTTGCAGTTATTTCTGTAATTCATGCAAAAGAGATGCAGCATTTTCATCCAAGTTCTCCTTCTGCTCAGGAAGAACTGCAATATTCCATACAGTTGCCAGATGGAAAGGTGTGAACCTGGTCCTCCAGAGCCCGCTGGGTGTTGTCAGAAAGCTGGGACATCCCTTGCCTTCCATTAAGCAAACATAAGGCAGTGAAGATATTTGTAATTTTCAAACGTGTTTTAAAACTTGCTGTTCTCCCAGGAAGAATTAAAATTGAACACTGCATATCCACATATTAGCAATACAGCATGGGAAGTTTTGGTTTTACTATCAAAACAGAAGAAAGAGACTGTCTAGACAGAGAAATTAGGACTCAGATTCCTAGGAAAGCATTTTAAGTGCACTGTTCTCCAGGTTCCCTCTGTTAGGGGATTCTGAAGGTTGGCCATGTGGGGAATTATCGTGGGATGAGAAGCACACTGGAAATACCTAGGGAAGCTGATGTGCAGTGAAAATAAGCCCAGACATAGTCCTTATGTTTTTCTCACAGCCTTGGAACATACTTTTAGCTGCAGAACAGCCCATGATTTTCTTCCCATTTAAAAAATGTAACAGTGTTAAAAGCAGGAATGCACATTCTCCTGCGGGATTCTGTGGGATACATCAGTCATTCCCTGGGTCTGGCCAAGCATGGCCCTTGGCCCCTGTAACTCTGGTATTACACCTGCTCTCACAGGTGTAAATCTGCCTGAAACAGCCCAGTCAGGGCAACTGATTCAAACCTGGGGAAAAGCAAGGTTCTAAGTTCTCACTAAATCCCTGTAGTTCAGTTTTATTGATAAGGGATGATCTTCCATTAGTAGACCTTTGGAATTTGGAGAAGGAAACTGGGAGAAAATGCAATAAGTGGTGCTGATGTCTAAGATCTTTTAGAAGAGGAGTTCCTCTGTGAGATTAAGTTTTGATGCCGTCACTGCCATTAATAGTCTCATTTGCAGTGCCACTATGTAGAGTCACCCTCTGCCAGTCATCCTCATGGTAAAAGCTCACTTAAGCAGTACTTTTGAAACTAAAAGGAGTTTATAAATTTACTTCAGAAAAAGTATCCACCATGAAAGGTTAGTTCTCAACACAAAATACCCAACATTAACAAAAGCTGAAGTAAAATCGATTTTAAAAAAAATGCATATCCTCATTCCTTTTTCAGTAGAAAGCAAATAAAAGCCACAAAAAGGTATTGTGTGTTCAGCACAAGCAGATAAATCTGAATGAAAGCTAAAATCCAGTTACCTCTAGACTAGTAGTCTCCTTTGCTTACTACAGAATAAAGCAGACACAAAATGCAGTATCTTTGTGCTTTACAGCAGCTTTTGGAAGAAAATAGTATTACAGCTCCATTCTCCCTCCACTGCCACTCTCCCTCACCATCTTCCAGTCTGATACACCAACTAACTGCTGAGTTTTAGTGATAAGGAAAGAGGGAGCTGAGGGATATATCAGTTTTTACCTAACCACTGAGAAAATTTTAGTCTCAAATTCAGTACACATCTCTAGTAACAAAAATGTTCCTGGCTTATTCCACAGGGGAAATTACTCGGATCAGATTCTCATTCACAAATTAGAAGAATTATGTAGAAATCAAGAAAAGGTTACAGACAAGAGGCAAGTGCCCAACATCTCATTAAAATCTTAAATTCCTTGTAATAAAATCAAGGATCTTATCAGTCATTCAGAAGAGCAGAGACTTAGACAAACATAATACTAATAGGAAGGTCAGACTAGAGCTGCAACAATCCTCATTTCATTCAACGTGACTCATTTTCATCATGCTTGGAACCTAATTTATTTCTACTGAACTGACACAGATCACTCTGGGCCAAGAGCCAGCTTTACCCTCTCTACACAGTGCAAAGTCAGATGCTTTAATGGGATTAAAGTCAAGTCACCTGGAAAAGGCAGAAGGTTTCCTGCAAATTAGCAACTTTTCAAGAACATTACCCTATCCTAATGAGTCCCTACTGCTTTTCTATACTTTTGTTTTAAAATTTATAAGAAGCATAAAGAGGAAACCTGTTGGAATAAAGAATCTGTATCAATAAGAGGAGCAACAAAATGTCTGAGAACTTGAATTAAGACAAGATGGAAAATTAGATTATGGGACATTTTATCTCTCTCTGTTTTTCTTCCTGGGACTTCCAAGATCAATTGGAACTGATGTCAGACAGCATTTATATCTGTTAAGAATAAATACAGCCTATGGAAGACTACCTTGTAATCACATTGCTGGTGCTCCTCAGTCAAAACACTGCTAAGGCTGAAGCATTTCTAATGAAGTGACGTTAGGAGAAACAAAAGCAGAGAGCAGCCTCACACTATTTGTTAGTGCCATAAGTTTTCAGTAGCAAAAATAAATAGTAATACAGGAAAACTGTACTTGAAATGGAAATGAAAGTGAAAATACAAGCCCCAACATTTTGTTAATGTCACCAACAATGCCAGAAAAAACACACCTTTTGAGAAGAGAGAAATACTTGATGATACTCCAGTGTTACCATGAACTGTCCTCACAGCTGCATAAACAACAATACCCAGCTGAGACTGACAAAGGCAGCAAGCTCCTGGCCATCCCTATGGCTTCCATACTGCAATTCTGACTTCCATGTTTAATTCTCAAGTACAATTCTTTTTTTTTTTTATGCTTTGTAGTGGCTTGGGGCTTTTTAAGGATGAGCTAAGCTTCTACTTCCATAAAACCTCAGGTTTCTATTTCTATAAATACCACCTGCCACCAAAAACAATGGAAGTTAAGCTTGGCATCTCACACTGTCAAGATCCAGTCAAACTAACGTTACGCTGCATGGCAGTCTGGCAATTAAATCCAGAATTTATAAGGTTAACTGCTTGATAGTGATGAATGCAGTATCAGTGTCTGAGACAGAACGTGACCTTCAAAGAGACAAGGGCTTACAGTCAGATAAACTTAGTCAATTAACAGGTTCAAATTATGCCTGCAAGAAGCTAAAAGGACTACAGACAGGACCCTGGCTCCCTGACCAACCCTGAAAGCAGGAGAGGGGTATAAATTAATAGGTCTTCAGACCCTCATATACTCAGTCACAAAATGCCCATTAAGTTGTTTTGTCAGCTTTTATCCGAATTCGGGAACTTCTAGTTTCACAGCAGCACACACTCACCAGCACTTGTTGGTAAAAACATGGTGAATATACAGGCAAATCCTGCAAATACCAGGAAACACGTCATGGTCTTACGTCTGCCAGACCTAGAAGGAATAGAGATAAAGATGGAAACAAAGTCCTTCGGTGTCTTTCAGCTTGTCAGTAAAACATCCAAGTACTAAACACTGAAGTACACAGCAGCATAAGTAACAGCAATAAATCTATTGTAATAGATTGGTAAATACTTCAAATCTTGCTTCTCTAGTTTTGTGCACTGAAATCCTCCCAAAACAGCTTACCTTTTTCTAGTCAAGTTTTCATTTTTAAGCTATGGAATCTGTAGCCTTGAGAAGACTCCATCTACTTTGGCAACAAGAACTCAAGACTTTTCTCTGTACTGAGCAAGACAATGGGCCTTGTCTCCAAAGGGTATTACAATGCATATACACAAAGATCAAATTAATAGTATCCAAGAAAATGTAATTCAAATACTTCTTAAGTATTTCTCCTTTACAACTTTGCATAAATAGAAACAGTTGTAACCCGCTGTAAAACTGTTTTCTATGCTTTTTTGTCTAACAGCATAAACACAAAAATCACCAAGGGCTGTTTTTGCTGCCTGGTGTTTTAAAATAAAAGAGAAGATGAGAGGACAGAAAATCACCAGCCCATCTCCACATCTGCCGTATTTAAGTATTTCATAATTATCTGCAAAGGCCCACAAGTAAAGATATTCTTAGCAACAGTTTGCAGGCATGTAGAAATACTACACGTGCTTGTTACTTCATGAACTTTCACAGCTATTTCTAACTACTTCCCCACATTAGTACAACTACTGTTTATCTGTAACAAACATACAATACTTGGTTTAAAAAATGTAAAATAATTTTGCAACAAGCAAGTCATACTTTAAGGACGTTGCTCACTAAAACTGAATGAAAACAGAGCAGTGGCTTGGCACATTCTCTTTTGTATTAAAGCATCTAAAACTACATGTCATTACTTCAGGAAACCAAAAGCTTGAAAATTACAATTAGTTTGACAAATTACAATGAAAAATAAGAAAAGAAAACAAAAAAAGAAAAGGACTTGTGCAGTTTGTGGTTTAAATAAACGCATGTCTGACTTGGGCTTTGTGGGCTTGAGGTGAAGGTTGGCTGCTCGGTTTGCTCTGCAGTTTGACCGAGCTGACAGCTTTTTACTGCTCAAAACTCCTGCAAGGTGACATCCTCTCCAGGCTGAAGGAAACAGGATTTTTGCCACTGACCTCAGTGAGACCTAAGTATCATCACAAAGATACTGAATGTGAAGGCTGCATGAAACCCTGAGGAGTCCTATGTTGCCAGACTGTTTGGCCTTTGGAAAACAGTACCCCCATAGAGGATGGCTTCCAAACACACTGAAAAGTATGAAAATACATGGACATGGCTCATCCGTGCCCTCATGAAAATTCAGCAGTTCTCACTTCAAAGGTCTCTTTGAAAAGTTTAAGTAAAAATGAACAATTCTGAAAACTGCTTTCAACTGCAGTTGGTAGGCACTACAAAACCAAGTTATTCTGAATAAAATATGTAAGAGATATAGATATAACCCATAGATACTTAAATAACTAAGCTATTCCTTTTTTTCCATAAAGAGCAAACTTTTTAAATAACACTAATCACTGAAAAGCTTATCTCTGGACTAATGCAAGATACGAACAAAACTAAAAAAAGTCAAGAGGTAGAAAACCAGGCTCTCATTTCTGTATCAAATGCAGAAACCTGCCCAGTGGAGTAAATCCCCAAAGAACCAACACTTTTCAGAAAAACAGTGAAACGTCTTACTGAGAAAAACATTAATATTTTTCTAAGGTTTCTACAAATATATGCAGAGAACTGGGAAATGGACTTGTCTTACCAGGATTTCTCAATAAAAAACATGCAGAGAGGAAATGCTGGAACTTCTACAAGACCAGAAAGAGCCACGTTTACATACAGATTTCCTCTTAATTCACCAGCGTTTAAAGTTAGTCCATAGTACACAAAACTACAGACATACCTAAAAATAACCAGAAAAGTTGTTATTATTAACTGAACTGGTCTTGTATCACTTTTCAAGACAGCACCTAATATAAAATTAT
The DNA here is from genome assembly GCA_013397975.1 of Machaerirhynchus nigripectus. Classification (NCBI taxonomy): domain Eukaryota; kingdom Metazoa; phylum Chordata; class Aves; order Passeriformes; family Dicruridae; genus Machaerirhynchus; species Machaerirhynchus nigripectus. The sequence goes on along the minus strand of VZRQ01004829.1, from coordinate 661,976 downwards.
GCAATCTATATTTTATCTTGCTCACAATTTTCCTCCACTGAATCTATGTGATGTAATTTTGGGCTGCTTCTTATTCCAGATCTCTATGGTTGCTCTCCATGCAGTCCTTTTCTTCCCAAGACTGGTCCCAACACACGTTCTGTCAGTTATTTCTGCTTCAGCTTCTCATTTCAGTCTGCATAAGTATTATGCTCTCACCAGATTATTTCTTGGTAGGTGTTAAAGCAGTTTTTGAGTAACCCACTGAAAATAAAACACCACCAGCAACAATAACAGAACACCAGCCTTACAAGACATCATTTCAGATGATTGTTGCCGGCCATCAACTGACAAATTTATGATTTACTTTCTTAGGACATCAGTTTTTAAGAGGAAAGGATGAAGATTTTGATTGCTTCCTCCCGTCTGACCCACAGCACCTCGGCATCCTGTTATAACCTACCAGAGGAACACCAGAATGAGGGTTCGCCACCGAAGCACCGGGTGTTTCACCAAGGCCAGGATACCAGCTGCCGATTCATCCTTTCTCAAAGTTACTGCACTTGGCTTCAATTTCAGATTTAATCTCTCTTTTCCATTACCAAGGGCAATGTACTGCAGCACATCTTCAGCTTCTGCTGTTTTCCCTTGGGAGTACAGCCATCGTGGTGATTCTGGGAGCATGCTAACAGGACAGCACAGAAAATCAACAAAGTAAAGCTCATTGCTATGAACACAGCACTGAAGCAAATCTTTCCATTTCACAGATCGATACTTGGAAAAAAAAGTACCAGTACAAAATTCAGAAGAAAACATTCTGTTTGCCCCGCTCTGCATGTTCAGCTCCAAGTAGCCTGGTGCTAACAGTTTACACCTTACAGAGGCATCATTGGGAGATGCCTGACAATGCAATCAGTGACGTTAGAAGAGCTGACATCCAAATCTTTACTTGTGCTGAACTGACTTCTTAGGCAACACTACACTATCATGGCCCAGGAAGCATCTCAAACCTCTATTATCTGAGCAGCCCGGACAAAACTTCATTCTCATAAAGTTTATTTCAAGCTTCCCATTATGGGAAGGGCTCTGAGTAAGAGTGGAAAGAAAAGGAAGGAAACCTTACTGGGGAATTAACTTTCAGGCTCCAGTACCAGCTCATCACTGCTGATGTAGGTTTTAAATCTCTTACTCCCACATATAATCAGAATATCCTTGCTTACCACAACTCCAGGATTCCTGCCTTTTTTTTCCCCCCCTCTTGCAGCTTTTATACGAGCCATAAAATAAGGAATGGAATATTTTGAACCGAACATTTATTTTCTCTGGCACTCTTAACAGTTTTATACATCCTATAACCAAACCAAACTTAACTTCCATTACTTCGAAGGAATCCCAGTAGTTTTAGTATTTGGGGAAGTAATTCTACTTCATCAGAAACAGAACACCATAAAGGAAAATGTATCATGCAGAACTTCTTTATGATGCCCTCAGGCTTTGTGTTCTTTGACTACAGGAAAGAGGTAGATTTTTAGTGTAGTCTTTAACAGAACTTCTTTCAAGAGGAGATCTATTTAAAAAAATTAAATCAGAGGAGTTTTTTTTCAATCTGTGCTGTATGCCAGACATTCCCTGTATTAACGTGCAGGCAACCCACTACACTAATTCCTTTATTTCTTCTAGAGATTCAGCTAGTGATCAGGAACGTACGAGGTGTGTAACGTTTTATGTTAGAAGAACATTCTCTAAGAACACAGGCCAGACAAAGCCAGCACTTAATTCCTTACGTACTGATGCGGTTTATAATCATTATTATGGTAGTGCCAGTGTAGGAATTCTAAACAGGAGCACCCAGCACTAGAAACAGGCACAAGGAACCTCAAAAGCAAGCAGATACATAGCAGAACACACAGAAAAGTTAATTCCAAGTGCTCCCACTTATTTCCCTTTACATGCCTCTCATGGAAAGAAACTCTCAAATCCCTCTAGGATGACTTCCACGATTTCTCAATTGCCGAAGCCCTGCCTTGGCAAGAGGCAGTGCTCCTGGCAGATGCTCCAGCTTGCAGCCTCTGGCAGGCCCTCCTTCCCTTCCCCAAGCAGATTTGTAACCAAGTTTTCTTGGACAGCTGGCACACAGCTGCTCTTTGCAGGGCTGGCCACCACAGCTGTAACAGCATTCAGAAACACAAGCTTGTCTTTTGGGTAACCCTGACTTTCTGCTTCATTTAACACCCCTTCTACCTCCACAATGTAATTTTAATCTTTCTTGGTTCACAAACCCATATAGAAAAACGTCATCCTCATTTTTGCCACTCAAACGATGACAAGAAAATGTAACTTAATTACTGCATCTTTTTTCTGATCATTATAATGCAAGTGAACCACTCACAAAGAAAGGAGGAGGAAGAAGACTCCTGGAGTATTCGCCACGAAGGCGAGGTAGCGCCATTCTCTGACACAGTAACCCAGCAAAGCATAAACAGCAATGCCAACTGCAAACGTCAAATTAGTTAAGGAACCTGAAAATACAAGATCAAACCAGTCACTACAGAAACCACTGGCAAAACAAAAAATTTTCTTAAGCAGGAGCCCAGAATTCCTAGCCCATGATACACCTAAATAAAATAGCAATTTTATGAGCTATGTTTATAGCACTTGTGAACCAGCTGGCTTAAGTCTATTTTACAATCCCAATGAAGAACAGCTTTGTGTACTGTGTGGGAGGGTTGAGGTTTTTTTCCCCCTTCGAAAAATACAGAGTAGGACACAGGAGAGAGCAAGAAAATAACAGAAACCTGCAGACCAGAGAGAAAACCTGAGGGCAGGAAGGGGAAGCATTGAGAATGAGTGCTTTATTTAGGTCCATTAGGGCAATCTTGAATAGAAGTGGCAGGCTGGAGCAGAAATTGAAACTAAGTACAGAAGTACAAGGACTGAGCTCAGTACAAAACCAGCTGCCAAGCCAGAGGTTTACTACAGCAGATGTCCGATGAACAAGCACAAATAAACATGCTTAGAATATGGGATCAACTGGAACTCCGAAAGCCTAGCAACGAACCTCCTGCAGCCCAACACGGGAGACCCTGCAGGAACCCAGACACTCCCAGCTGTGGCCCACAAGGGCCAGCTCACACCAACACCCAGGACAGCTGCTCCAGCACAGCTGAGCTGCATCCAGCAGCTCCCTCTCCTTCAGCCCCTCCTTCTCAGCGCTGAGCAGAATTAGAACAGAGCACCTAAAGCAACAAGCAGCAGGAAATGGCCTGTCTCTTCCATCCATCAGGAGGCTGGCCCTGCAGGGAAAAGGCAGGGAAGAGCAGAGACAACAGGGCAAGGGAGAAGAAGGGTGGAGAGAGAGAAGGCATAAGTCAGAAAAGTGAACTCAGGAGTAAAGGAAAATTCAGTACTTAAAAAAACAAAAAAAAGTGGAAGGTTCTAACTAAACCACAACTGTCTCATACAACCCCAGGACTCCAGAGGAAAAAAATAAGAAAAACAGTAGAATGAAGCAACTGAATAAATGAGGGAGAGAAACATGCTTACAGCCACAGCAAGTCAGCATTTGGAGCATGGTTTTTCTCCATGTTGTACAAGCCAGAAAGGAGTTACAGCCTGGGCTACTCCAGCTTTGCAACAGTCTGATATGCAAGTGTTATACTTATTTAGGACTTGGCAGTGGCATATGAAAGAAGGACATTTAAAAATACTGGATAGGCAGCACATTCAGCAGTGGAAAAACACAATTCAGGCACTGAATTCAGAGAAAGTTCCCAGAGTACCTTCCCAAGGTACCATACAGCAGAATTAAGCAGGATCTGCCAAAACTGTGTTTTTAATGTCATGCAGTGTACAAATTTAGAAATTTTACGAATTAACGTATCAATTTGAAAACCTCGGTTTTGCTATTTATCAAACAAACTCAGTCCCATCTTCCTTATTCAGGCACCTTTCCTCAGAAATCAGAACTCAGATGAATCACATCACACTCATCTGACTTATACTACAGCTGACATGACCTGGTAAAAACATAAAAAGCTACTGATATAACAATATGTGTCACAGTAACAATGATTAAATATATCCCAAATCCCACCTGTAAATGACCAAAATGATTTTCCTACATATTCTTGTGTTAGAACAAAAGACACAAGAGCCATTCCACCATTCACAATTCCAACAAAAAACCGTGAAACTGCAAATATGTCATAATTCGGAGCTAAGGCTGTGACATACCCAAAAAGGACATCAAAAAATAGACCTGCAGAGACAGAATAAAATGTAATTAGTACTTCTGCTACACAGCTTGAACTCCAAAAGAAGGGAAGAGACCACAGCCAGTTAGTGACTGTAACGACTAGTCTGGAGTACTCGTCTCTCATCTCTGGCTTTCTGAGATCACACCATATGAAAATTACAATCATTTTCAAGTCACAAACTTGAGGTCTGCAATGCCAAAGATGGCATTTCCTTGAGACAGTGTTCTCATTTAACAACAAGACCCTCTGGCTGCAAACGCAGCTGGAAAACAAAACACCAGCACGTGAGTAACCCACCCCGAAGATGCTTAGGCAAATCAGTCTCCACCACCCCCCTACAAAAAAAAGCAGATTATTCTTTATTTGGAACAATATAGTTAGGCAATGTGCAGAATGCTGTGCTCCAATAGAGACAGCCACGGCAAAACCAGGGTTTTTCAGCTCCCACTGATACTCCGTGACCTCTGTGCTGCTCAGCACACTGACAATACCCAGTTTCAGTGCTGCTCCACTCTGAGTGAAGCACTTGGAACAGGCCATGGACAGAGCAAGGGACCCACAAGCAGCCTTTCAGTAGGGTGGCCCAGGGGCAGGCAAGAGATGCTTTCCATGTAGAATACTTAAGAAAAACCTTTTAACAGTCTTACCTGAGATATACACCGGTTTCCTGCCCAGTTTATCTGACAAAGGGCCAAATGTGATATTTCCAATGAGCAACCCAGCAAAAAACAGGGATGATGCAAGGCTTACTTTGTAGGCTTCTCGTTCAATTAGGTACCACTGTGAGAAAAAAAAACACCTTATTAAAAGTATGCCTTTCCCCAAAAAATAATAAAAAACTATCAAAATTCTTCTCTTGTCATTTCCCACTTCTTGTTTTATATCCCATTAAGAGTTTTATTCAAAATTTGATAGGTAAGCCAACAGCAGTCATATTCTTTTCTCTCTAACAGATTCTAACATCTCTCCTCCTGGAAATTTCATTGGAATAAATCAAAATCAGTCCACTTGTTAAGCATCATTAGCTGCACCCCAATTCCCAAGCTTTGGCAAGGCAGCTTACCTTAGGTTATTAAAAAAGGGAAGTCTGACCTGTGAACAGCTTAGCCATTTCAGCACTAAACCAGCACAGCTACTTCAATGAACAGGTATTAAAATTCCTTTATTAAGAAGTATAATGCACGTTCACAACTGTGGTACTTAGAGGGTTAATGCTGTGCTTCCTGAACAACGAGTGATCCCTGGTGCCTTTCCTCACCACACACATATTGAGCTCTTGAAGAGAACCAGAAAGGGATTACAGCAAAATGTCCTTGTTTCATAAAAATGCTCAGAACTAGTTATGGTCTACTCATTGTATTTTGGTATCTTACTGTGCACATGCATTTATAATCAAACAAAAGTTACAAATAAATTACGGGTTTCTTCCTAAAATAGACTTTCTACCTCAACCAAAATCTAAACTGAGGCAGCATGCTCACAAATCATCAGAGTGAAGAAAATTAACTGAGAGTGGATTGAAAATTCTATTTCCCGGTGGGGCAAGGCACGCAGACAGCCTGTCCAATGATTAGTTCTTGAAAGCATTCTGGGGTTTTTTTGAGAGCACTGCCCCTGCAAAACCAGAACAGAACTGAGAACATTTAAGCTCCATGAAGTTTAATCTCCATCACCAAAATAAAGGAAATGAACTTTACAGAAGCAGCTCTCACAGGGCAGAACAGGAGAAAAGATTGCTTTTGCAAACTGTTACTTGTGCTGTTTGGTGAACAAATGTTTGTATTTTAACAAGTGTGATATAATGATCCATGAAGAATATAACCTTTAAAAGAATGCTTCTCTCTACCTTATTTGCACAAAGGGAGCTTGTTAAATATTCTTCAAAATTAACTGTAGCTTGCCAACAAAAATGTCGCCAATTTTGCTCTCACCAAAGCAGACATCCTCTGAGCTCTTTACAACCCCAAGGCAGTCTGATTTGTCTGATTTAGTTACTAGACTGCTAGCAGCAAAATGCTGGCCAGCATCTTAAGATTTAATTTTAAAAACCTGTTAACAATACAGTCTTCAGGAATCTTAAAATAAAGTTAAAAATGCATAGGAACATAAATTTATTTGGATTAATCTTGGGAATTGCCACATATTTTGAAAATAGGGACACTGAGTTCTACATTTAAAACCACAGTATTAGTTAAAATCTGATGACTTCTGATTATAAATTAAGCACTACCCCATATTAGGCATCCTGCTGTGAGTCTGAAACTGAAGGGTGATCTTGGAAAACAGGCTAATCAAAAATATCTGCTCCTGACAGAGGATATGATCCAATAATGCGTAATTCCTTCTTACGGCTAGTCACTACATTTTTCCAAGACAAACATTACACAGGCCCACTTGGGATAACGGGGAGGAAGCAAAATTTGACATTAGCTACACACCAAGTGCTAACCTGTCTCATAGGAGTTTACTGACAACTGCTCCAGGAGTTCCATCGGCAGAACTCCTGCAGTTCACACGACCAACCAAGCCACGCACGCAGCCTTTTTTCTGACACTTGCAGTGACGCTGAGGTCACTCCTGCTTGCCTGAGCGATTATAGCCCAGGGACCAGGAAAAAGCAAGCACAGCCTCTTGCCTGGAATTCATAAGGCATAAGGGTCAAGGGCCAAGCTTCTGTCCCACTCAGCAAACTCCAGTCTGTTCCATCTCCCACTTTCACAAAAACATCCAGACTGTGGTGCATGAGTCCCATTTTAATGGTTACAGTCTTTAATATGCATCTTCTGTGAGTAACTAATGCAACTCATGGCAAAGCTTACATGCACAGCAGATTGTGCAGACATGACAGATTGAATCTTTTCTCAGTACAAAGCAGACATTAAGAGGAGCTCATTCTAAATTCTAGAGTCATAAACTGCTAATTAAATGATCATTCTTCATTAATGACTTTCTATAACAGCTGAAATTAAAACTGAAAACAAATAATATGCAGAAAGTTCAATCTAAATTAATAAGCATTAGATTTATTCAGTTACGTACTTTCAGATTTTAAAATGATAAAGTGGAAGAGCCAGATAGGTGGATTCCAAAAATTTTTGGTAGCACGAGTGAAACATTACACTGAACTCTGCTTGGCTTTCCCAAGCACCATGTCATGCACTAGTGACACGAATCCCACAAGAAGGAGAAATAATTAGGAATGGGAGAAGTACTTGCCTCAGTTACGATGGATGTGAAATTCCTGGCAAAATGAATATGCTTGGCAAGCTCAGCTCTGCTCACCAGAATTCCGTCTTGGTCTTTGTGATACTCGGGCACAGCTCCCACAAGCACAATAAGCATCGACTGACAAGCCACATATACCTTAAAATAAAACATGATCATTTACCCCGAACAGTTCCAAGAGACCTAATGGAATACTGCAAGCTTTTCATTAAACCAACAATTAACCTTTAAATTCCCTTTACCCAGCATCCCAAAGAAAACACAGTCAGTCTACTGTGTTTAAATCCCCAGATGGGGCCATGGAGGCAGCTGGGAGCAGCAAGTCTCTCTCTCCAGAGAGGCTGCTGCACTTCCAATGGAAGTCTCATCTTGATACCCTGCTTCCCGTTGTAGAGTTGTTCAGTTTGTTCTTGTAGTTTTGTAGCCAGGCACGGGAATGGAAAAAATTAAAAACTTCATTATGGTTTCATAGGTGAGATCTTAAGACTAAAACTTTTCATGCAATAAAGGTTTTACTTACTATACTCTAAAGAATAAAACCTGCAGTGACAAAAAAAAGGTTATCCAAAATTTTATTTTTAAGTCTTTGCTAGTTCTTTCCATTTCAGGGATTGAATTCCTAACCTGATCATCATCAAAATTAGAATGTGCAGGAATAAAAAATATTTTCGTAAAGAAACCCATATGTGAGAATATTGATTCATTGAGATGGGCCTCAAGATGTTCTGCACATTTCCCAGGCCTTGCATCCTATTTTATTTTTTCTAACCTAAAATAACATTATCCTTAAGCCTTTCCACATATTAGCGATTTTAAGGATGCTACCACTGATGAAAGTTTTGCCTCTAGAATGGCTCTCTTCATTATGCCCCAAGTCTTAGGCTGGTGCACTCGGCTGCATGTTGTTTTAATGTACCATTTAATCCTGTGCCTACCGTGGACAGTCTTGCAGAAACAAGTTACAGACAAAAACCTGCAATCAGCCCAATCTCCCTCCCATCGGGGTTTAATTCAGTGCAGAACTACACTAATAGGAGGAAGCCTGACACAAGAAAACTAAGGGAGTGAAACGTAAATATTTACGTGGTGGGGTGGGGACACTGTTTGAAGAGAACACCCTGCATTCCACTTTCACACGAGGTG
>VZRQ01004829.1:592301-653007 GCA_013397975.1 Machaerirhynchus nigripectus | reverse complement strand
CAGAAGGTCCTCAGAGCGGGGCGAACGGGGGGGACAGGGGACCTCGGGCCCCTGCGTGACCCCCCTTCCCAGCGGGATGCCCGAGCCACCAGCAGCCGCCGGCGGGGCGGGGGTGCGCGGGAGCGGGGCGGGAAGCGGGCGCGGAGCATCCCGGCAGAGCGGGGCCGGACGGCCGCGCCAGCAGCAGCCTGGGCCCGGGAGCGGCACCGCCGTCCCGGCTCTGCCTGCACCCCCCGGGATGCTGCCCGGGCTGCGGAAGGAGAAACCAAAGGCAGCGCGCCGCGCCCCAGCTCCCCAAACGCCGAGAACACGGAAGCGGGCGGCCGTGAGGAGCCCCGGCGGCCCCGCCTCACCTGCAGCAGCACCAGGAGCGCCGTAAGGCGCCGCTGACCAGCGCCGAACGCCCCCGCCGCCACGAAGGCCTCCTCCAGCTCCAGCTCCATCCCCCGCGCCGGGGCCCGCCCGCAGCCGAGCCGCGCCCCCGTCGCCCCGCCTCCCCGGCAGAGCGCTCAAAGCCGGAGGGTAGAGGCAGCCCGTGCACGGCCTGGAGCACCCGTTTCCTTACTGTCAAACAAGCGAGCCCGAGCAGCTGCGGTGTGAGGTGAGCGGAGCGAGGAGCATCAGGCAGTGGGGAAAGGCTCGCCGCTGCTGCAGGGGGAAAGGGCTGCCAAGAGAGGAAGTTGGCCCCGCAGGATGTACGGGGATATGGCCACATCTCTCCAGCAAAAAGGCTCTCCCAGGGGAGCTGCGAGAGACCCCCCAAAGAAGAGCATAAGAGCTTGGCAGTTGTTCCACCGTGGTTTGAACAAGGGAGCAGCTTTCCTTCTTTCGTGACCTCGATTTTAAGAGCAGCAGTGTTCATCAAGATTTCATCTAGACTAGATAATTGCAGGCTTCTACCAAAGGTTGATTTCAGTAGCCTTTTCCAAAGGCCAGGAAATTGTTCTGCCAATTCACTGATTAATTTGAACTACTATAAATGCTCTCTTCATCCAGGGGCTTGCAGAGTAACACCTAAAGCTCCACATATCCTATGAACAGCACGAGAAACTCCCCTCAAGTTAGCAAGAATAGATATTTAACTCTCATTAATTACACCTGGCAAAAAGGGGTTTGGCAAAAGCACAGTGAATGACCTTCGGTACAGTGCCTTCAGGACTCTAGTACACGTGGTTATGGTTGCATTTTTCCTAGCATTACATTTGTTTACAATCACATTAACTTTATACAGGGTTTTGGGTTTGCTTTAGGGCTTTTAAAGTCTTTCTCCTCAGCCATATCAAGAAATTGTTTTGTTTGAGGCAGTAAGGTAGGATGACCTCCCCTCCGTATTCTTACTCCAGGAGAACTAAAATTAGTAGAAAGCTCGGCTGGGGCAGCGCAGCTCCCTGAGGAAGCAGTGAGTGCCACGCAACATAGTGTGGGACACAGGAAGAGCTAAGTGAGGGTCAAAGTGCTGCTTACCTTGGAACTGTGACAGCCTCGAAAAAAGGAACTTTCTACATAACTTCCAAGCTTCCTCATCAACATAGTCACTGTACATTAGCAGACAGTAGTGAAATCTTACATTTTGAACTGCATGTAGTCTCTGCTCCAGCTGCTTTCATGATTCCTATCCTAATTCCAAAGGAGATACCTGCTGCTGAAACCTGGCAAAGGCGGGCAGATGGAAGACAGGCTCCCTTTCTGTTCCTGAATATATCTACAGAAAGGAGGAAAATAATTTTGGAAGTCTACTGATTTTACAACACCTATTAGATTTCCCCCTTGTATTCCACCATTTTCCCACATTAGTGAGAAAAATACACAATGCCTCAGAACTCAAAAAAAAAAAAAAAAAGAGCCCCAAAAAACCTGTCACCATTGCTGCTGCTGACTCTTTTAACATTTTAACCTAAGATGTATGTACCAGCACTAGTTTTGAATTATCAGATGATTCCCTGAGTGGGTCCTACCAGCATCATGTTAAACAGCAGGAAGATAGCTTTTAGCCCACATTTGGGAGTGTTCCCGTTACCTGCTAAACATCAGTTGAAGAAGTAAAGGAAGAAAAGGCAGCATTGTTTTCTGACATCCACAGGTTCTTGGCAGGGTGCTTGTACGGCATGAACTGTTCTGACATCAGGAACTAAATCACTGCAAGGTCCCCTAACAAGTCAGTCTGTGCTTCTGGGATGGATTTTCATAATGCTTAGAAACGATTTATTGCTACTCTCTTTTAAGTCTTTCTCCTCAATTAACCATATCAAGAAATTCTTGTCTTTGAGGAAATAAGTCAGGAAGCCTTGCAAACAAGGCCCAGAAAATGTGGTTACTGAGGTTTTTTACTTGGGTTTTGGTAGGGGTGTTAACAGCTGACTTGAGGGGAGGTTTGAAAAATGAAGGGCCAAATTCACCTAAGCATCGCCTCCTCTGGATTACCAGAAGAACTCTGACTAGGGAATACAAAACAAAATCAGTTTGCTGTCCACCAGTTCCCCAGGAACTTACTCTCTTTTGGGACACTAAGCATCTCAATTTTAGTTTACTCTGAACCAAACACCTAATCAAAACAGGTGACACTACAGCATTTTCAAGTTGCCTTTAGCAGGGTACGGTTCATTTCAGCCTAAATCAGCTTCAGACTTCACGGCAGAACCTCAAGGGCAGTTTAGTTTAGTCATACTTTAAAGAGTTTTAGAAGTCTCTCCAAATTTCAGATAGGTTGTTTTTCGTGCTTGAACCACTAAAATAACAGAATACAGATTACATAGTGACTAGTTTGTTAGTAGTAATTCAGGTAATAAAATACCCACTGCATCCTGCTCAAAGCAGCATTTATTAAAGATAGCATCAAGATAAGTCAATGCATAATGAAGCTTTCCATCCTACAAATATGTAAACAAGTTGACAGCAAGTTATTATTACAATATAAAAATTAAAGCTTAACATTGCGTTTTTTTAAAGCTACTACCTTCAGTCCAAATGTATATTCTCTGGTTTGTAGCATTTAAAAATACAAGTTCTTGAAAAATGTTAAAGTATTGCCTTTGCACATACATTTTTGTAGAAAAAATACTTAAAAATACCAACTTCCCATTAATAAAAGCAACACCAAAAATAAAACATTTTTGTCATGAACAGCACATTAAATGTGTCCAGCATTTTCTCCACCATTCTGTTTTACCAAGTTATCTTCTATTTTAAAATTCATTATAGTTTGCAAAATGTATGTTGGATACTAGTCAGCTACTTTCATATACCAAAGGAATTAGCAATATTGGCAATTACATTGTAATCAAAGTCCAGCCTAAGCTTATTTGCAGCTGAGGCCATCAATTTAATCCTCATCTCCAACTGGGTATTTTAACAAGTACAGTAGGCTCTTGCTAAGAAATCTGAGTCAGTTCAGATATATTTTGGAAAGGCTTGAAACTTTGATATGATTTAAACAGAAATACATATTCTCTTTTAAAACACTTTTGACCCCCAAGTCCTTGTTTAACCACATTAGCAGTCCTGTTGGTGGCAGTCAGTTCTCTGGAAACACTTTGTTCAGAAGATTAGATAATTTGACATCAACTACATTTTACATTCCAAACCTAAAAAGAATGTTAAACATTGATTTTTAATATTTTTTTCAAGAAGTTTCCTTGCAAAAGCTAGACAGATGACTTCTGCAGTTGCTAAGGCCAGAGAAGTTTGAAAATTTCCTGTACCCAAAGTTTAAAAGACTGTAGTGTTTCAAAACCAAACTAAACTAAATTCAACAAGGAGAGAGAACTACGTATCACTGGGATGAAAGTCGATCATGCCATTGTGCCCTGAAAAGCAGCAGCTAACAATGAACAGTAAGAAGAAAAAAACATAATCCAGTGAACCAGTCTGAGGATGAATTCAAAGAGCAAAACCAGGCTGCCAACAAAATATTTCTATAGGCGGCTATTAGACTGAAGAAAACAGCTAGGAAAACCTTGAAGGTTTGATCATGTCAGTTATCTGAATGAACAGAAGTACATTTATGTGCAAACAGTAATGATTATGAATAATACTGCCAGCTTTCCTAATTCCATGCAAGGTCCAGAAAGGGGAGGATTTTTTTAGCCTTTATCACTACTGAATTAACAAGTTAAGTCTGCCAGAAGTTACAGCCTCAGGTACATAGAGACACATAGAGCAACTTCCTGACAGGAGTGTGGTAGAGCCTAAAATACTTCGATGATCTCTAGCCCTGGAAATGTGTTAAAAACCCCCAAAACAGGATCTACATGAACCTGTAGCAGGAATGATAATTCTGAGAAAAGGGCTTACCCTACTCCTTCATGCAGGATTCTGATTTGTAAAAAGATGATAATATTTTTGCTATGTTTGCTGGTAAAACAAGCATGATTAGTTACAGCAAAATGTGTCAGCAAGTGCTAAACTGGACAGTAAAGAGTTAGAGATTCCATCCCAGGCCCAGGTTAGTCTATGATTCAAAGCAGGGTGAGATGCAAACAGAAGAGCTTTGGGTTCCCTGATGTCTTACACACCTTAACACACAGACAAGCCTCAGGGAAACAGATGAGAAGCACAAACATTCCTGGGGCAGAAGTCCCACACCCCCAAAGCTGCCTTTGTGATCACTCCCTGCCCACAGCTCCTTAGAAAAGCTGGATAACAAGGTGCAGTTTTGGTTAGGGGATGGGATTTTTCCACTGTACTCATTTGGGAGAGAGCAGCCTTCCTGTCTTCTGGTATCAAACTGTGTTTCTGAGTTAAGTATTACAAGCTTTAGCCTTTTAATCACACATGGCCTGCTGGGACTTCTCACTAAGCACTGAGGTTCCTCGGAGGTGCTGAAAGTGCTGTTGCATTTGAGCACAGCTTTGCACAGGCCTTGCGGACACCTCCCACAGCCAGGGAGGAACAACACCAACACACAGACCAGCTGCATTTGTACCCACAGAATTCAAACCCCGGCCTGAGTGTGCAGAAGACTACTTTGAATGTCAGTCTATGCCAGCAGACCATCAAGTGCCTACCAGCAGTGAATTGCTATGGCTGTAACAGAAAAAGAACTGCAGCAGGCCCAAGCCTCAGGAATACATTTAAAATCTCTGCAGTAGAGTTGCAGATGACTGTCAGTACCTGGGGGAAGGTCTAAGGACTTAAGTCAGAGATCCAAGGGTAAGAGGAATCACATGCCAATTTCTCTTCAAGGGAAGTAACACAGTCTGTCCCAAAGATATATAATAAAATACTATCTGCAAAAAGTGGGTGGTTTCTCCCTGAATCCACAGTAGAAATACAGTCACACAGAAAACTAAAATCAGCCTAGTTCTCAGAACTGCAGAAAATAGTACCAAAGGTGACCTAAAAAAGTAATTTTGACAAGTCACTGCCTTGAAAAACACATCAAAATTAATTTCTGTGCAGATATGCCATGGGACTCTAGGTTATAAAATGACTGACTAAATGAACTAGACTTTTAGAAGAAGGTATTTATATGCAAATACTTTAGTAAGAACTTTAGCAATAAAAGAAAATACTACGCAGACCATTTTAGAATCCACATAGGACATGAAATATACACTCATACGTGTTCTAGAGTACATATATACACACATATTCGGTCTTAAAGCAATGTAGAGCAAAACCAAACCAGGGCCTGACCAACCTGTCACACATGCCTTTATGGCAGCATGACTTAACACACATCTCATGGGCTGATCAGATCCCTGAGGCCTATCACTGGAATTGCTACAAGTTTTACTTACCACAATTTTAACCAAAAACTGATGTAAATCATGTTACATCTCTTTAGATGGAGGAAGACAGACAAAAACAAACCAAACCAAAACAACCCCACAAACAAAAAGACTCCAAAAACACACACACAGACAAAACCCACACAGCCCTATAATACATAGAAAGGCACCTGATAATATTGTTAGTAGCAAGTATCTACAGCATCTTAAGTGTATTTAAGCAGTCAAGATAAAACTTTAAAAGATCATGAAATACAAGAATTGCTGGCATTCAAAATGTAACTCTAACCTATCTAGCAAGTCACTAAAATGACATGTGCAGTTGTAAATCATTAGGAGTGTGCAAAACTATACAGTTTTGCATAAAGTGCTCTATGTACCCCCAGTTTGCACCTATTAGTATTACATAAATTTGTTAAGCTTGGCAATATGATGCAAGATGATGATGTTAAGGATATATCCTACCTACCTCATCTTTCCTTTTTCTTTCCCACCATCATCCACTGTCCTTTAAACTACACATTTAAAAATTACACAAAGGCCTTTTCAGGAATTGTAATTCAGAAAAATATTTCAAGTATATCTATTTTTCCATGTAAACTCGGGGACACTATGGTTCCATTTTCACAAGCTCTAGATACTTACAGCTTCTGCTAATTCAATTGGAGTTGCAATTATTTCGGTCTGTTCAATACCTCTGGCAAAAGAGTGTTTCCTGTTACTCATTTAACTCCCATTGAAGGGGAGCTGAAATTCATGCTGTAACTTGTCCAGATTTAAATCTAAACAATACGCAATTATAGAAAAACAGAGTAATACTTTATCTGATCACTTAGGCTCACAAAACCAAGTCCCACTATATCTATTCATACAGACTCATTCTAGGAATTGTACACAGATCTTTAACACTTGAATTCAAGTTATTATAGTACAGCAGTCTCTCTTCCAGGCATTGTGCAGTACACTTAGAAGTATACAACAGGTCTCTTCTTTACTCTGTATTTCAGTGATCCATACCGTATCTGAGGGGAAAAATAAAATTATAACAAAGAGTTGAGTCACACCAAGCAGAAATATGATTCACCTCCCCACTAATCCTATTTAGCTAATGTCTTTCAATGTGCTTTGGACATCCCAGTTTCACCAAGAGAATCTACCCATGACTGAATAAGATAATGTTTCAACAGAATTGGGCAAGAAGAGTAAGTATCAACTGTTTTCCTGGACCCAAAAACTTTATGAGACTCCACAGAGATTTACCTTGAAGTATCTTTAAATTTTGTGATGCACACACAGGGCATCATTAAAGTGCATTGAACCCTAACTAGGATCTTCTCCTTGTATATTACAAAGAGTTCAGGCCATATGTCTATGGGAACAAAAAAAATTCTGAATATATTTTATCTATTAAACAGCAGATGTTTAAGTGTGCACAACATGCAGATAGTATTGCTATCCATACCCCTTTCAAGGTGAGCAGTTCCTGAAATTTGGGCTGAATTTGGTGGTGCCAGAATTAGCATTACAAGCACAGAGTCTATTTCATCTCCTCTCCCTTGTTCCTTGCTTAGTTTATTTCATTCATGTATTTCCCCTAAACACTCCAAACTACAAAAGCTCCAAACTTAGATATTGTTACCACATACTTCCTTCCCCATTTAGCATTCTACAACCCAGTTAGTGTTGACAACTCCTGCAAGATTAAAAATAAATTTCTGCACTATGAAAAACACCAATGTACACTGAAAAAACCAACTCAATTAACCAGGATTATACTTGCCTCTTTACGGCCTTTAACAGTTTTCACAGATTTCATACTCTGAGTTCGTCGAAGGCCTCTCTGAGCAAACATTTCATCCTCTGAATGTGTCCCCTCCATCTCTTCATCTGTTTTATCATCTCCAGGATTTTTTTCCAGGGGAGTTTTGTAACCTTTAAAAAAAAATTATAAAAAGAAGTAGCTATAACTTCTAGGTTTCTAAGAAAGCCATGATTTTCATCTTTAACACACATAATTTATTCTTTTAAATGATGCACTCCTTTCAAAACAGAAACATCTCCTCTGCCAGGAGTTTGGTACTTCTAATCCTGCCATTTGGTTCTACAGGTATGTAATGCAGTGATTCTTCAGCTGTCAAAACTGAAACCACAAGACTGCTTCCATCTTCTGCTTTGCACTGAACTGCAAAAACCTCAGTGGTCATCTCAAGAAATAAACTTAAGATTTTTGGACACAATCCACATGAGAGGGAGGGTACACTTAAATAAACTTTTAAAGGTCCCTTCCAATCCAAACCATTCCATGACTCTGATTCATAGGATCTTTCTTCATACTCTCATCCCTCTCCTGCATATTTAATACCAAAGCTCCTCTCAGATGGGTAACACACTAAAGTACTGTTAAGGGTTGTTAACATCCTGCAAAACCAGGACCAAGATTATTACCCAAGACTCTCACTAGAGGGCACAAACTGCTTAAAAACACATCCCGAAAAGTTCCTTGGGGTCCAACAGCCCCGAATCCCCATCACACACCTATCACAAAGCTCCCAAATCCAGTCTGGTTCCTTCCTCTGCCAAACTCTCCTTTTATCCCAGAACCTACAGGCTGTAACACTCAGGAACACCTTTTAGACTCCAAACCAAACTTTATTAATGACCTGTGTATATTTCATCTTAAGCCAGTATTTTATTTAGGCTTAGCTAATATTTTCCTCAGGTTTTTTTTCCTTAGAAATTAGAATCACATCATCTATTCCACAGCGACTTGAGGCAGGCATTCTGTCACTCTCTTCTGCTATTTTAGAGGCAACACATCCCTGCTTCCAATACAGTTTCAATTCATCTTTTTCAATACAAAATATTTCAGTCGCATCTGTTTCTCAGTTTCAGACTCAGGATGTTTGCAGTGACACCAATACTCCTTATCTCTGTTTGTAACACCTGATGCATCAGCATCCCATCTGCCTTTTTCACAGCAAGCACACTGCCAGCTCAGCATCATCCTAAGATCCATGCCCTACCACTAGGCCTTTTCAATCAATTTGCATAGAACTCCCAGCTCAGACCACAAAAAGTAACATCCTGCTAAGCATAACAGAATATTGCTACACAGTGTTCCTAACTCTATGTGTACTTTTGATCTTTTTAAAGTTCCTAATGCTGAAGAAAATTTTAAAAAAACCAAAACAGGCGAGGTGTATGCTAGATTTGAGTCCAGGAACAGAAACAATTAAGTTCAAACTAGCTGTAAGAAAGCTTTTTGACATTGGAGATTGAATTTCACAATCAGTGATTATTTATACAGGATAAACTGAAAGAATTTTTTAAAAATTCAATTTAGAGCATTTTCAAGCTATTTCAGATGGATGAGTAATGCTCTCTTACTGAAGAACAGCCCCGTACAGTGGCTGCAGTGACATCGCCTCTAATGCAGCTCTTCATGAATTCTTGGCTTTCTCTCCAGCCAGAAGCTCCAGTTGACCCTGCCCTGCACAGGACACCTGGGAACAATGTGCAATTCAGCTTAGGGCCCTTCAGCTGGCCATCTATTCCTTAGAAACATCATGGGCTACCACACAGTTCATGGAATTCCTTGTACCCCACAAGCGCATCCCCTCCCCAAAATGGAGGGATGAGAAGGAATGACAGGCTTAGGTGAAAAGAAATAGCCCAGATCCACTTCTCTTGTGGGAAATATCAGCTCCTTTACATCACAGCCTTGCCATTTGAAAAAGTGCAGTTGCCAGACTTAGAGCAAAATCTTCCTTCAAGCAACACGAGCTCAAGACAAAGTGGTGATGACAATAACAATACATGTAATATAATAATGAAATAATATCTCTGAACAAAACCACATATTGGTCACCACATACCATCTTCTGAGTGTTGATGGGCATCAGTCCATTATGACAACTTGATGCCTTTCTTATTCCTATCACCATGTACAGTTTTACATTTTGATCTCTTACTACAGACCTAGTGAATTCATTTCTATTAATTTCCCCTTCTATTTACCAAGCTTCCATATGTTTTCATGTTTAACTTTTTGTACATTTGTCACAGAAATGCCACTTAATCACAAAATTTTTGACTTCCAATTAGGCTTTACTTTGGTAATAAACTCTTGTTGCCAATTGGAAAGGACGTGAGTAATGAGTATCATATGATTATACAGAGTGGCTGTGAGAAGAAAGTAATTCAGGAAGGATTTCTTAACTGTCAAAATTTACTTTGCTCTCATGTACTCTGTTTAAGTGTACTGGAATTCTTTGAGGCATTTTCCATTTAGAAATGGGGTAAGTGTATTTCTGCTCTTCCACTTTTGCTTTAGGTAAATTGTTCCAGCTAGGGGAAAAAAAAATAGATACATACCTGAAGATTCACTTGCAGAGGCTCTTGTTTTCTTTTTAGCTTCTGGCAATGTCTGATAAGGTCTCTGTCCAACAGGCTCATCTCCTTGTATAGTAGTCAAATCATGCATACTGAAACTTCTCAGTTTCTCAGTTATTGCACCTTGGCTCTGAAATACAATGATCGTATCCTTGAAAACCAGGCAGAGGTTTAACTTTGCTGCTCAGTTTAGGTTAAGATGTTTAATGCCATGCTTCCTTGCTGCACAACAAAACACACTGAACATATGCATGCAGTTGTTTTACATTTGCTTTAGGTATTTCTTTTACCCAAGCTTAACTGCGGACTGCTCCCAGATGACAAAGTTACACAAACTAGCAGCTTAATTACAAATGCTGCATTTCACTCCTTTAATCTGAGCAAATAAAGGCTTTTTGGGTGAGGGCAAGTGTTTAAAAGAAACACACATCAGAAATGTTCCATTCACTTCAAACATAGCAGTTCAAGGTAGCATGACACTGAGTGTGGTTGAAGACAGTTTTCTGCTATTTTATGTTTCACCCTCCACACATTTGAATGCGTGTAAGGAGAAAAGTGTTAAAAATACACTGTAACATTAGCTCAAATAACTGAGAAACTGGCAGCACTACAAAAGCAACTCTAGTTGACAGAAACTCGAAACCACAAACCATAGAGGTCCTGCCTGGACTCCAGGCTAGCAAGTCCTCTTAACATAGCTTTACTGACGTAGTACCAACCCAAAATCTAATGCTGCACAGGAGAATAGTTAATCACATATAAACATGAGTATTCCTTCTCCAACTGTCTTCACATCTTTTCTATATGAAACATATGGAAATTTCCTTGTTGGAAAGAAAGGTCATCCAGCAGCTCTTTCATCTTATACTGATGATGTTATTATTAAAGCACTAACAATTAATTTATTGCATAGGCAACTAAAAGAATAAGACCACGAGAACAAGTACTCAAAGTCACGTTAAAATAACATTTAATTCTTCTGTTTCTGGCATAAGGCAAAAAAAAAAAAAACATTTCAGGGAAAGCTTGACAAGCCTGTGCACAAATCCCACTTAAAGCAAGTGTTAAAGACTTTATTTCATTCTTTCAAATGAAGCTTTTAAGTAAAATCTTTCATTTGAGCAATATGTTAGCTAGCAGGAGCAGAAACCTGGGTACAATTCCATACACATTTCTCTGCAACAGCACCAGCAGAAGGCAGTTCTGGCACCGCTGGCCACAGCCATTTGTTCCCGCTCTCATGACAACAACTGTTTGCTTGTGGTAGACCAGCACACTGAATTATTCTACATTAAAAACAGCCATGTAAAGTGAAGAGACAGTTGAATTAAAGCTCCGTAAGTTTGCCTGAGTACCAAAAGGCAGGGGGAAAAGCGGCTGAAACCGAATGCTCATCTTCTAATGACTAGTCATTAGTACAGCATATCAAATTAAGACAGTGGACAGTGTGTTACTCAAGCATGACAAACCTATTATAATTCTTACCCCGCCATTCATACACTGTCAAACAGTAACAAAGAAAAGGTTTCTTATGAGAGAAGTCAAAGCCTTAAATTTTCTATCTCCTCCTACATACTTGTAGGATGACTGCTTGCCTTTGAGTTAAAATGCATTATGGACACTGTACAGTGCCTGTATTAAAGACTGTAGAAATACTGAAATCAAATTTATTTCCCAAAATGGTTTATTTAAGGCAAGTCTCCTAAGATTTCTCCTAAGGGAGGAAAAATCCTGCCCTTCTACTACTCCACTCTTGAACTGAAAAGCATTTCAAGTAAACTGCATCAGGAACCAGCTATGCCTGAGAACTAGATCAGCTGCTAGGACATGGAGAAGAGAACTGGAGAAAGAACTGCTGCTTTTGACACGTTAACAGCTCACGGTATCTGCTATAACATACAAGACTGTTCATTAGTCTGTGTCCAATGCTTGAAGAGGTTGAACAGGACTTAAGTTTCGGTCACTGAGCATCGATGAATGTGCAAAATGGACCTAGCTGGTTCTCAGCAAAATCCATGCAAATTCAGCACAACTCCACTCACCAAGTGTGAACAGAGTCTACTTAAAATAGTGACAGAAGCTGGTTTTGGCCAGCAGCAGAAGTATAGAAAGACACACTTGTGTAACAGTTGCCCAGCGAGTTCATTCATCACGTGATATACACAAAAAGACATTTGGAAATTGTACAGGATAATGCAATTAAGATTATAATGACTAACATACTAAAAATTCACGTTACAAGCCTGTATTTCTTGTTCCACTGTAGATAGAGGACTAGATCCAAGCTGGAAACATTCAGCCCTATTTTCCAGTGCAGCTTTTGGATACAGAATTTTGTTTTTCAAAGGGGAAAAAAAGTCAAGTATGTGCCATAAAATAACATTGTGCCCTTAACCAAACTGCACGGTTGAGCTGGAGCTCCTGTGGAGCACTGCCTCATTTCAGGAGGACGTGAGGGATTTATACAATGGGCCCTTCATTCCAGAACTACTTGCCAAGATGGAAAGTTTTACTCAAGTTACACACAGAAAACACTGAGAAGTTTGAAAGGATATATACACAACTAAAAGATGCAGCAAACATGGCCGAGAGTCAGAGTAGGAAGGGGGTTCACAACCACTGCTGTGCTGGACAGTCCCCATCACACACTGTACTAATCCTATGCAGGTACTCCCTGCAGTGCCCCCAGTCTCCATCCCACCCCTGGGAAGATCCAGTCTAGCCAAATCAAGATTGATTTTACTTCAACTCCACTGTGTAGACTGAAGGACAAATTTCAAGGTGTTCTGTGTGGGTGTGCATATCACTGTGCTCACACTGCATTCAAGACTTAAGAAGATTCTTCCACCCCCATGCCCAAAAGCAGCAGTTAATTGCTTTCTGCTGAAACAAAGCATTCTGTGAGGATCTGGATTACTATCAGCTCAGGATGAAAGTCTGTCTGAAAAATATTAAATTCCTTCCTACTGCAGGAAATGTGAGATTAAATACCTTCTACTGCAGGAAATGTGAGAGTAACATTCACTTTTAGAATAATAATGCTTTAAGAGCTTTGATATTTGTCTGAAAGGTCAGAGACTTACAGCTTGAAAGCAAAATGTTTGCCCTGAAAACTGAAAGCAGAGCAATTCAATTGTAGGTGGAGGTGAAGGGGATCTCCTGCTTCCGCTCTCATGTCATGGACATGGCAGCAGCCATCACCTCTCCCCAGATATACATACCCCAAGATGCTGCTCTGGAGAAGATGACAGCACTTACCACAGGTGCCCCATTATGTCAACAGCTCCTACCAGTAAGGAAGGAATGCATTGGGGTGCATCCAGCCCAGAGGCTGGTAACTAAATTACAGCACAAAAGATTGAGATACATACATTTACAATGCCAGGGAAAATAAATTAATCACACAACAACTTCAGCACTAAATTTCTACATATGCTAACACTGAAGAGAGGTGAGCTGTGAAGTGTGTGTTGTCTTAAACAAAATGCAGGTCTTAAAGAATGATTTTGCTTCGTTATTCAATAGCATTTCCTAAAACATACTAAACTTTTTCAGAGTCCACATTCATTAGCAGTGAAAGACCAATTAAAGTTGCAATATATTTCTAAATAATTTTTTAAATAAATATAGCCTATTTAAGGGTCTCCTTTCAAGACCACTCAGCCTCTAGTAAGCTATTAGTATGCAGTCTCATCAGCTAACCCTCATAAGAAATGCCATTTTCTATTCTGTTATTGAGCACGTACCTTTATAGTCTATATGTTTAACCCAGGGAAGTTGCTGCAAACAAGCACCACATTGTCTGCCTCAGGGACACTTTGTTGTTTAAATCAGACTTGCACTCAGTGGCCAGGATCACTGACTGAAGCTGCCTGCCTTCCATGCACAAGTTCTCAATGGACTCTGCAGCGTGCAGCACCCACATTCTCAGCTGTTCTCTCCCTGATCCAATCCAAGCTGACAGGGAATGACTTCTGTTCCCTCTCAACCTGCAGAGGGACTGCTGTCCCATGAATGACCTCTGCAGCATTCCAGGCAGTCCCAGCAGGGAGGAGGATGAAAGCAGTATTGCTCCCCACAGTGGTACTGGCTGTGTGCCACAGCTGGCTGCGAGATAGCTCCTTCCTCTGCCATGCCCTGAGTGGGGACAAGGGGAAATCTGAGCAAGGCCAGGAGAATAATACTCAACCAGCAAAAAGGCAGCAGACTCAGGATGACTAGAAGGCATTCAGAAAACACAGCCCTAAAAACGTATTACCACCACCACCACTACTTTACAAATGAACACTGTTTGTGTGACCTCATAAAGAAGGACAGAGTATTTCACAGCTTAATTAGCAGCCACCCTGCTCATAGTGATAAAGACACCAGTTTCAACCAGTAGCTCAAGAAATCAGAATTCATGGGTTGGCAGAAATTGAAACATACACGTAACCATCATCTCAGAAGACCTGAAAAGCAGATGCATCAAAGTATGAGATGTATCAGTGGAACATAAGTGTTGTGGATATAATTTCCCCAAATCCATGAACTACTGAGCTATTGAAGCATCTTGTTTCTCATTGTTTTACTAATAAAAATTTCCTTCAGTATATAAAAATTCAGTACAGACTATCTTTCATCTCTAAGTCTCCTGAAATCAGGATTTTACAAATACTTGTTTTCTGACATGCTAATTTAACACGATTTATTTTGCTAATGTATGCTATTTAGCAGGTTTTGAAACACTACATTTTAAATGAACAGTGGCTAACTAGTACCAGCTGAAAATATCACTATGAGAATGTAAACTATAAGCCACCACTCCTGCCAAATACGTTTCATTTTAACTACAGGGGAGCAAGTTTAAATCTATGTCAAATTTCAGTAGACTGACCTGGCTGGCTGCTCCAACCTCCCTAACAGAGCCAACTAGCCTTTTAATGGTAATCCCCTATTCCTTTGACAGCCCTTGGAGAAAATCACTCTTTCCCACATTTGATCTTCAAAATATTTCAGCAAGTTTCCAAGAACTTTTACCACCCTCCTATAGCCAGCATAAGCAGTTTGCTTGGACACTTTAGTGTCTTTTGCCATAGATTTAATCTCGCACACATTAGCCTCTCCCCCTCTCCTAACCTGAGATCTGCTATGTCAGAATAAGCATGTGAGCTCTATTAAAAAAAAAGGGTAACAAAAAGAATAGTGATGAAAGTGTGTCCTCTTTCCCATCAAGACTGATCCCACTACTATGATTCCATTCCTGAAATCCTATAGCATGCTCCACCAGCTCTTGCTGAAGGGATAATCTTTTCACCTGCTGGAGGCAGCAGTCAACTCTTGAAAACCAGGGAACAAAATCAAGAACACATGCATTGTGTCCATTTGCTTGCCTGGAGCAGGCACGCTCAGCTTTTTGCAATGATTAACCCAAGAGGCTTAACATGCCAAAATAAAGATTTTTTTCAGTGAGTCTCCTCTTTCATACTGTTTAAAAACCATGTCTATTTCAGGTCTTTGGTGTTGTGGTGGTTGTTTCGCCCAGGCATCTGATCTGCACTGAACTAATTCTGTACAAATAATCATGAGTGTGTTTAACAAGTTTTAACAAATAGAGCAGGCATCTTGCCAGTCACAGCTGAATAGCAATGAAATCTAAACACAGACATTTCAGAAAAAGTTATTATTTCAGAAGAAAATGGGAGGAGATATTGGTGTTACTTCTTTTACAATATTTCTGTAACATCCTAAAATTTAACAAGGAAATGTCTAACCATAGCCAAACATGAGGAACACACACAAAGCATAAGTATCCTTACAGGTGCACGTTGTAATAAATTTGTAATGCAAAGAATTTGCATTTTGGCATTTAGCACTTAAACTTCTTCCCAGTAGAACAGTTTGGGTGTTTGTTGGGTTTGTTTAAATAACCTGTTTTCACTCTGGATATTTTTATTCCTTTGGAGATGCACTCTACTGCATTCTAAATTATTTCATGTCTCAAGGCAATATTAAGAATCTGAATAACAAAAAAAACCCCACTGTGATCAAATTAAATCACTTTCTCAGTATTTTAGGCTCATTATGACCATATTTAAAACCAAAAAGTTATAATGCTACCACCCACATGTATCTTTAAAAAGAGAGGAAAATGAACAAACAAGATATGCATGACTACTTTTTGAAAGCTTTTTGAGGTAGCATGTGAAAATGTAGTTTTAAGGAATGCCTTTGATTTATAACACAGGAAGTTCACATAGAAGCCCAGACATTTAAGCTAAATGCCAGCTGTACATACTCAGCTTTGACAGTCAGGGATCTCTTCACTGTTTTCTGTTATCTACTGACAGTGTTCAGGTTCTCAGTGCTGTTACTATGAGCACAGTGGTTCCATTTATTCCCAGGAAGAAATTAATCCTGATTGCCTTAAAACTGTGATTTTACTTGGGCATATGCCTTTTTCTCTCTGTACTTTTTATTTGTGTTTTGGTTTTAAATTCCTATTAGGTAGGATACACATTGTCTGAAGTATATTCTTTTCAGTGGTGCACAAATTGCTTAGAAGCTTACAAGCTTGTATTTTGTCTTCTTAGACCCAGAGCCCTCTGAAATACAACTGAAGGTGATGAGTTTTTGAAGGACAGTAATCTGGGAAAAACTACAGATTACTTCATAATTTAATGGAAAATACATGACAAAGTAAGTGTATTCTAGACACCAACAGGCAAGCTTATGCTTAGTATATTAATTTAATAATTCACTCAACAAATTGCAAACAAGTTAATTGTGTCAAGATAACTTCTATCCATGGTAGTAGCCTTTCATGCCTTATTAATATGTGGCATTACCTCAGGTTGATTGGAGAAAAGCAGCAGAAAAGTGAGAAATCCTTTAAAAAGTTTGTTTACCAACAAGAAAGCACAACAGAAACACAAAAGAAACAATGGTCATTTTTACCAAAAGCCTGCACAGAAAGCTCTATGGTACCTTTTGAATTAGAATAAACTGATCCCCATCATCCAAGAAATTACTACAAGCCATCTTAAACCAACCAACAAACATGGTAGGAGGAGGAGACGGCTGCAAGCCTTTATTTGTGTCCCAGATTTTCAATACACTTGCAGAATTTATCTTTTTATATAAGAATGGTAAATCCTCAGTACAATTACACTGTTCTACATCAAGCTCAAAAGCAATTAATGCAAGCAGAAAGTTACCTTTACAGCTGCTGTCACTGCAGCAGTTGCTGCCAAATTCAACCCTTGCCTTCCAAAATTCACCATGGTCTCATAGCCTCTTTCTTTGGCTTGGACAATGTACTCATCAATCTCCTAAAACCAAAACATTTAAAGTTTAGAAGGCTGTTCATAACAGAGCAATGTTACCCCACAGTATTATTGTTCCAACAATAAGGTAAGACAGAAGAAATATTTAAGAAAATATTTAATGGGATAGTTACTGTCTTTGTATACAGATGTTTAGTTCTTTACAACTCTCTCATTTTAAAAAAAGGATTATATGTGCTCAAAGAAAAAGATAAGATAGATCACTTTTGTACAGCCCAGAAACAGTGCAACAAGTTCCTTACAGAGAATAAGCTTAACTTACTGGACAGAAGTTCTTCAAGAAATAACATGCATTTCAAGAAATAGCATCATCTAACATGAAGTCAGCAAGCTCCTTAGGAAGGCAGAGCTGCCTTACAAAGAACTTCCGAAGCCACAGCTTTGATGTAGTTAAGTACCAAGGACAATACAGTCATGACATTTATCTCCAGCTCTGGAAAATGCCTGGAGTTGAAGATAAAGTCTGCAAAATACTTCCCAACGGCTCACAGACTACAGGGAAGGATCCTTTGAGCTTACAAAGTTGCAAATTGTTTATTGCTCAACCTTCAGAAGGTCAAGATGACCTTACTGTTCATATCAGTGGCAATCTTGTCAGCTACCTGCTTTGCTTAATAAAGGCCAAGCCTAGCACTGACCTTTAGGAATGTTATTTTCTGTAGTGTGAGGTTTCTCAGAGCTTGTCTTCACACCTTTCCTAATTGCTCTTTCCACACATCAAACAGGATGCTGAAAAAGAGCTAAGCAGAACTGTGTCCCTGTCATACTTCGACTAAAGCTAACCATCCTCCAGCTATATTTATGTTTGGGCATTTACTGTTGCAGACTGGTCTACCCTTAAAACTCAGTAACAAGTCTCTCCTCTTATCTTGTCAGTTTGCAGTCATCCTGAGAAGTGTTATTACTAATTTATGCTAGAAAAAAATGTGACCATGAATAGCTTTTAGTAAAGCTGTGTTCATACTTGTGCGCAGAGAGTACTGCACATGTGCTTGCAGTAGAAAGTCAAGCTGCATCACTTCCACTCAACTGGGCTCCTCAGAGTGCATCAAGTAGAGCAGGGAACACCAAGATCTCGTGTCAACAGGAAGCAGGACCTTGTCTGCTCAGGCAAGTCACACAGAAGCATAGACAGGGACAGTCATATGCACTTGCCTCTGCCAGTCCAAATTCATGCTGCCCAGCAAGCCAGTAACACACTGCTCTGCTTTTATAGTGTATCTAGCAACAGCTTTTATTTCAGCATATGGTGTTTCCATATTAGGCATTAAAAATCTGAGAAGTTATTTCTTACCCTTTCTTTAGAAGATAGCAGTGGGTGGAGGAATTTTCTGTAGATTAAACTTGCCCCTCTAGTATACGGGGAAAGGAGCCAGATAACAAAAGCTATCTTCAGTTCATAGTATAGTGGAAACCTACAGACAAGGTAAAGGTTGCACAAAATCAACAACTGCAGTAAGAAAATGCACAGTAATTATCATTATGAAGAGATAATTTCAAAAACCACAATTGTATTAGCATATAAGATTCTTCAAATACAAGAAGCTACATTAGACAACAATTAAATGAGTTATGGATTTATGGAGTGCTGTCATTTAAGAAATGAAAACAGTTAATATACTTGCTTTGCACTATACATTCCTGGACAGAGAAATTCTAGGCCATCCTTTGAAGAGTTCCATTCCCCTATTCAGTTTCTACAGTGAAGCTGGAAATGTTATAGTCCCTTTTCAAGTGACAGCGTACAGAAAACTTGAAAACAGATGCTGTTCATCCATGCACCAAGATATTTTCCTGTAAAAAGGGCTATCAACGAGCACAACTTCTTTATACAAAAGAAATCATTACAAATTAAAACATCAGAAAATAATATAGTTTCCTCTAGAGTTCATAAAAAGCAGGCTCTTACCACGAGACTGTTAGGTCAGTTATGGTTTCAGTAACTGTATAAAGAGCAAACACAATCCAATACATCATCCAGCGAACCTGAAAATTAAAACACCATCTTCAGTAAGAGCTTTGATTTCATCTTTACATGTAATACACTCTCCACTGTATAGTTTGTTCAGAGTTGTCAAAGCAAGACATTCACCAGTATCTCAGTCTTCATAAACCAGGCTTCAGGAGAAATGATGTGAAGGTCCTGAAACAATTCAGTTCATAAGGAGAACCGGTGGCAGCTGCAACAAGCTAAGTGAAATGGCTGGGTCACCAGGGTCACAACCTCACCTAGGCTGGTTTCACAGATTCAATTCTGTCTCTACAAGGCTTTAGTGATGCAAAAAAATAAACAGTGCAAAGAGTTGGTAGGTTATCCTAAGTATGAAGAGCAACTCCCACCATAACACTAAAGGATATTTCATTCTCTTCCACACTCAACCATATGTTCATACCACACACACAAAAACCAGCATTAGTGAAGCAGCCCTTGCTTTCATTTCCCAGTATGTGTCATTCAGCATTACACTGCCATTAAGTTCCACGTGTGTGATTAATGGTATGGTATTAACACTGAGGCAAGGCAACAAACAAAGCATTTTCAACGAGATTTTAATTCTGTTTATATGCCAAGAACTATAAAATTCTTGCTAATAAAAGAGCTCATGCATTAATGCTTCAGGGGTTTACAGGTATATACTTTTTTTGTTTCAGGTTTACACTATATATCATTGCTATGAAATCAGACAATGCTCTTAAAATAGCATCGCTTGTTTTATAACAGTTAATGGAATCACTCATTTTTCTTGAGCATTTGTTCAAATTTTGTTACCTAAGCTGATTACATCTTTCAGAATAAATACTATAGAAATAGCTCCATGCATTTGTCTTCCCTAAGGTATCAGCAGCCAAATGCAATGTATTTCCAGAATGGGTCACTGCAAACCACCACTGGTTATTTGTACAAACTGAACATCCACATGTTCTTTAAATTCCAATGCTATCTATGCTAGAAAAAAAACCTGCAACAACAAAAAACCATTTAAAACAAACAAACTAACCCCCAAAAAACCAAACCATCAAAGAATAAAACAAAACCACCACAACTGTTAGAGACTAGTCTGAGCCCTAAATTCATGGTACTCTCTTTCAAAGGGTGAAATATATATATACACCTTCCCACAGAGGATGTGGCTCAGATTTAATCTTCACTTTTAAAACAATCTTTTTTGAAGTGGACTTAAATAACTACTCAAAACCTAATGATACACTGCTGCCTACTTCATGGATGTGCATTATAGTTTAAAACCACTTCCTCTGTCAGAACCGGAGACCCATTTATCTTAAATGCTTTTCTGTGTTTCAGTTTGAAAAGAAACTCAGTCATGTGATAACATTCTTCACTTCAGTCTCTCAGAGGATTTAGATATTTCAGGGTTGAATAAACTAAGACAAATGTACACAACAGCTGAAGTCATTGCTGACAGGCCATGTGATATTTAGACTGGTGACCCTTCCATGAACCAGAGTGAATACCTGAATGAAAACAAAATTAAATCTAACCTTGCCCCATCAACTTAAGCATAATGCAATGCAATTTTTAAGATGCCATGCAAGACTGTATTTTTTCCCCAATATAATTTAGCCAGGCTATTCTTTCTTTAATCAACATCTATTTACTCAATTAAGAACAACAGTGGAAGTGGAATTTCTCCTGGGCCGCTAGGAACAGTAAAAAACGCCCTGCAAAAGGGCACATGAGATCTGCCAGGAGTCCTGCTGAGGTCTGGGCAAAGCTTCTATAAAACACAAATCATATTCTAGTACAACTAATGCAGTAGGTACCACAAGTATGCTTGACAGATGAACCTGAGTGACTTGGGTTTTCATACCAGAAAAAAGGAAAAAGGACATGAAAAATTGGAGGTCAGATTTTGCACTACCCAGAACACTACCATCTACTTTAAGTAACAGAAGCCTCAATTGAGTTTTACTTTTCGTGTTAGAAGAGTGATTACAGATTTGTTTTGTTGAGGGTTTTTTTTTCTAGCATCCAAGTGTTATGCTCATCTTTGTCGGCTCTGGCTGAAGCACATTCTTTCAAGTCAAGATTTTGAAGCCAGGATTTGAAAAGGCTGGTCTGTTCAGCCTTTTCATAATTCAGAAATAAGCATTTCAGGTGCTTATTTCAAGCACTTTGGTGCAAGACAGTGAAAAAACTTCTCAAGTATCTCAGTCAACTCTATTAAACCAGGGTAATTATGAGAACAAATCAATCTCCTCAAAGGCACAGATTCTGATTTTTAGCATTAAAGTCCGTAAGTCTTCTAAATCACCATAAACAGCACAACACTTTTTTCCCCCAGAAATAATCTTTGAACAATTTGCTGCATCATGACCTACACAACAAGTCAAGATGTCTGTTCTTTTTGGTTTGTTTTTAGTGGTGGAGGCAGTAGCTGAGTAAAATATTTTACTGTTACAAAGCTCTTATCAGTTCAGCAACAAACACAGATGGCTCCTGAGCCACACAAAACCCTGGGAAGGAAGTTGTGCTTGGGCCATAATGTGACTGGCAGCAGACCCATGCCATTTGGAAAGCTGCATTTAAATCTAAACCCTATACTCCAAAATAAAATGACCCAGCTGGGAAAATAACAGCCGTGGATCATCACTAAGACCTATCTGGACAGTCAACCCAACCAGCAATGGAGTGGTAATTCACTGATGAATCACTGTCATTCCCCACTAATGAAAAAGTCACTGTGAAGGGTCTTATTCATCTTGGCCCCATGACTATTTTGTATGTGACTGCAAGTTCTGGGACTGCTCAAAGACCACAGGTTCACACTAAAAAAGCTGGAAAAATATAGTTTCAGGCCCTACCAGCAGGGGTCGTGTGTAAGGATGCCCAAAAAGGAGATCTGTCATAGCTAACTGGACAACTGAGGTGACCAAAGTATCTCAGCATTCTAAAATATTACTTCTCTTTTTCTAGAAAACATAGTGCAAGAGGCAATGGTAACATCAAAGTGATTTCCTTTATTCCGGTTGGAAACTGCTATCCCCTACTTAGCCTGTGGATCCCTTTTGAAGGAGTAGGGAGGAAAAGCAGATTATAAATTCCTTGACTTATAGACTTTCCTGACAGAGTAATATGAGCATGAGACAGAAAAAATTCTCCTCTTAGTCTTCATTATTTTTTTCTCCCATCATCTTATTTATCTCACAAATAAACTCTCATCAGCTTGTACACAGAAATCAGAAGAAGTACAAATATGATGTCCACTTTGGGGCCTTGATAGAGTGATCAGACTAAATAAAGACATTCAAGGGGAGGAAACAACAGCTACCACATTCTACAACTACAACCAAGTACAAAGTGGAGAAATCACACATCAGACAACAGCCTTAGGTCACAGCTATGGCTGCAGAGTTAGAGTAACTGATGGCCCTGACCCCACCCTGAGTCAGGCAGCCAAGTAAAGGACAAGATTCAGGACAGCTTAGTTGCTGAAATCTAGTCAGGCTGTCTCTTAAAACAGGGAAGTAGCTCAATGACTAAAGCTCCTTGTGACTGCAACTGGGTAACATTCTTGTAATTATCATCATTGCTCACACTGACAAGTAAATAATTTAATAGCTTAATTCAAAACTGCAGGAACTATAGTTGTGTTTTTCTCCATCTTTCTCTTCTGTCTGTTCTGCTTCTTTTCTCCACACCAAATCTTAACCAAATCTTTTCCTTCCCTGGTTAAATTTCTTCTCCTCTTTGAGGAACAACAGATTAACAAGAATTACTCTTTTCTTAGGTAGATTTTTGAGTCCCCTGTTGAGCTCCATACAATGACATTAAGCTGCTGCTGCTCTTCTAGTGGTCACTGAGAATCAGTTTGTTGATACTTATACTTGAGGTGCTGGCAGAATTAGGAAACTTTCATTCTACCCTCTGCCCAAAAGTGCATTATTTCTTGTACTTTGCTGAAATGGAACCAAGACTTCAACGTTTATGTTAAAAATACTCTTTAAAAAAAAATCTACATACAGCATAGTGTGTTGAACATGTTTCAGCATAAAACTACGAAAAGTCTGAGATACCTTAACTTTAGCCCTCCAAACAAAATCATAGGATTACCACTAGGTTCACACAAGTGTTGTATCTCACAGTAAGACAGTCAAAGCTTTCATATGATTTATTTTATAATGAAAATGTCACAGATCTATGTCAGCAGAGGCATGTAATCAAACAAATAAAAGAATGAGACTTACGTATTCCTTCACATTTTTTGTCTTCACAGCTTTGTACGAGTAATATGCAGGATACAGCATCCCAAACACCAGCCTATTGGAAAACAGAAAGCTTTCAGGATCTGTTACACTCTATGTGACAAAACAGTGACAGTACACCATTAGAACAATGTGGCCAACTTAATATAAAAAATACTGTTCTAGCATTAAAAAAAATACATATATATATAAATCAGTGTTATGTGTTCCTCGGAGGAAGTTTCCTGAGACGCAAAACTAGAACAGCATGAACAGAAAAGGGTGTATGCCCTAGAGACAACAAACTGTTTCGTAAGGCTGCTTCTAATAGATAATGTAAAACCAGTTGTTGTTCTGGTTCATTTACAAGTAAAACCAGTCCTGCAGCCTATCCACACCAGAAGTTTGTTTCCACACTGGCAGTGCTATCACACTTGAAGAGCCTCTGAAACTATGAGTAGTTAATCACAATCACACACTTTTATCAGATTACCAGATTATTTCCAAAAGAATTTTAAGACAATACTGTGACTTACAAAATTTCATCTCCTTTTGCTAGAACTCTGCAACAGCAGCATTTAGAAATGGAGGCAAAGTGGGAATTAATCCACTTTTGCTTAGACAGCCAATTGCTGCTGAAATTCATCAAAAGCAAGGCGTAGAGCAGGGTGAGAGGATGCCAAGCAATCCGCGCTGAGAGCAGGGTCAGAACAAAGATCTGCTCTTACTCAACTTTGTTCCAACACAGGACTTTCTAGTAAGAGTCTTGGCCAGAGACTAGAACAGTCCTTTATGAGAAATGGAACAGCAGTAGTTACCATCTCCTTGATAAATGCAAGAGCTCCATATTTCTATCTCACCACCTTGTTACATTTTGTAAAGTCAAGCAAATTGCCTGCCCTTAAGTTCCATCTGATTTAAAGCAGCCATTAGAGAAAAGTCTGGCTGCACCTCTGCAGCATCACTTAAAACTTGCTCTAGGTGGTTACATGGGAGAAACTTACACTTGTAGGGATATCCAGAGATCCTTTAAGTTCAAAACTTACAAGTAATTTAACATCTCATAGTTAGGCAAAGGAATATGCATCACATGTTTTGGTTTTTTTTTACGAAGTCCACCTGGGACAGACTTGGCATATAAAATTTTAATTCAAATTAATTTACCAGAGTAAATATCTGAAATTTCATGTTTTATTGTTGTCTCAGATAGCTTTAAGTAAGTAGATCTACCTACACAGCCTCTGCAGAAGACAGCATGATACTACCACAGAACTTTCCTAGTATACAAGACAACAGTGTAAGTTTGGATTCAATCAGTTTGATATACACCACCTTCCATAACACTCTGGTACGTAGGCAGAAGTCTTCTGCTTGGTTGGAAGCCAATTTAGAGTACTAAAGTCATCCCCAACAGTTAACATAGTACATAGGTGGGGGAAAAAATTGAATTTCTAACAGCAAAGATGAAATACTTTCTTCAACATCAGACACTATACAGAGAATGTTTCTCCACCCTTACTGCCCACAGTTACCCCTGGAAGGAAGCCTCTTGCAGGGGGATACTGGCAAAGGTTCTAAAGTTAAGCTGTAAATGCTTCAAGTCAGAGAGAGGTTGATAAAATTATGGAAGCATAATTGCAGAACCCTTTGTGTTTGGAAGGGTCTTGTGAAGTCATCTAGTCCAACCTCCTGCTCAAATCAAAGTCAACACCAGACCTGGGCCAGGCTTCTTAATGTTTCAGCCGGCCAGATCCTGGAGGCTTCCAAAGAGATTCCACATCCTCTCTGGGCAACCTGTTCCAATGCTTCATAAACCTCTTAGTGCAAAGGTTTTAGCTATATTCAGTCAGAACCAAAAGTTTATGACTTTGTCTCTCTTGACTGAGTAGCAGAGCAAGAGAATGGGCCTGGCTCTCATAACCAAGAAAAAGTGACATGAGATTGCTACCAATTCTCCTCAAAGTCTTCTCTTTTATGGCTGAAAGAGCCCAGTTCATTCAGGCACTGACCACAAGTCCTGTGCTGTGATCACCTTGATGGCCACCATTGAACTTTCTCAAATAAATTAACATCTTTCTTGTACTAAGAAGCCCAAAGTTTAGCAGAATCAAATATATAAATCTCACACCTACATTGCCATCCTCTTTTATATGTAATTTCCTCCTTATTTAAAAACTACAAAACTCAAAGAAAATCCTCAAACACTGATGGCCTGTATTTTCTTATACAGCAAAGGTGGCTCTAAGATACATAATGGGTTTTAATACAGAACAATAAAAAAGTTATTACTTGATTCTAAGTAAAAGTCAAAGCTAGTTAATCATATATAGCTCTTTCATAAAACAAGGCGAGATTTGTACAAAGCTTCTGGGCCTCATGTGCAATCCTGGCAAGCACTGGACCCTTACTCATCCAACAGAGTTGTTAACAGCTGGTAGTACAGAGGAGCCAAAGGGCACTTCAAGCAGGTCTCCACAAAATCAGATCCCTCTGGAGGGGGAAGGGATGGTCACTGCAGATCACTCAAACCAGTACTGATATGGAAAAGCAGAACAGGTGCAGCATAGTGGCACATTCACACCTGGATCTAGGTGTTCAGGATTGCACAGTTCATGCTACACTGGAGGTAACAGGAGATGTATTCTGGAGCTCTTCGATATGGATAGGCAAGCTGCTACTCCACTGGAGCAAAGCTTACCTACGCTTCAGGCGTTGAAAGGCCTTTCAGCAGAGTCTAGACTACCTGAATTCCAGCTCAGCATACAACCATTGAAGCCTATCCAAATACAGCCCTGCTGCAATCCACTGACCTTTTATCCTAAGGCCAAGAAAAGCAACAGTAAAAAAAAACCCTGAATGGTTTTATTCCCAGCTATGAGAAAAGCCTGACAAGACAAATTAAAAATCTCACTTCACCAAAATAACATGAGATCCAGAAACAGAAGGATTAGGAGACCAAACACCTTTCATCTTGTTGAAATTCTGTAGACAACAGCTCTTCCTTTGATTTTTGTCCCTGTGGAAAACCCTGTTCAGTAACATAGCAGCTCTAATGTCTCTCACCTTCCCTTGTTCTGGCTGAAATTATAAACATTAAGTATCAGAGATAAGAAAAGCCTTGTTAATCCTTTAACCCGTAAAACAGACTTTATAAGGGTAGAAATTAATCATTCAAAGAGAGAGAAGAGGTTCCTTCTCTACCACCACCAACTGTCTGACATGCAGAATTACATGCCACCAGTTACTGGTCATCTATGTACCTCTCCATAATTCTAAAAATACCACTCAAAAGTTATTTAAATAACTATTAGTAGTCTGGTCATGTAAGTGTCTTGCAATTAAGCATATGAAAGGGAAACAGCTTGAGTCTGTCACTTTACAGATTTTTCAGCTACACTTTTCCACTCTACTGTCAAGTAGCATCACTTCTATAAAGAAAAAAACCAACATATTTTTAAATTTAAACAGCAATTTATCCTCTGAACATACCAACCTGAAACGGCTATAAACATGAACTGGGACAACACAGAATTTTGAGAACACTTCTTCAGAAACAACTGATCTTCAAGCAGAAAGCTTATTACAGCAACAGTAAGACAATCAAAGCTGAAGATGACATCAAGTTAAATGAGAACACTAGCACAAAACAAACACAAAGGTAGGTAGTTTTTCCCATTGAGTTATTCAATACTAGTCAAACCAGGAGTTAGAAAAATACCTATTTTAGTAGCCACTTTTTCTTCTAAAGAATTTTTCTAGAAATCACTTTAAAACTACAGAGTGGAGAGCAGTTAACACCCCAATATATCATTATTATATTATTCTATAATATTGTTACTATTTTATTACATTATATATATCCCAATATATAATTTGTTATTAGTGTTCAATACAGCTGTAAAATGGAGGTCTTAGAAAAACTTTGGTTTGTTCACTAGAAGTGGGTAGATAGGATTAAAACAAATCATCAGCACATTTAGTCAGTAATAATAGGAATCAGTACTGCCAAGTTTTTATCTGCTTACAGCCAGAGCTGACATCAAAAGTGTGGGACGATGCTGCTGCCAACTCTGGCACCTTCTCCACACAGGCAAAGTCCTCTAACCTTAGTTAGAGCTACCAGGCAATTTTACAGCACAAAAGCCAACTTGTCAACGCTGAGTGTAGCTGCAGGGCAGCAAATTCACTTTTACCCTCAATCTATGCATGAAAGATCAGTATACTGGCAAAAGAGAGATGACTGCATCTGACTGGGGCAGAAACACCTAAAACAGGAGCAGCAGGGAGCCTGGGCACACAGATGGCTACAAAAGCCCCACATGTTCTAGTCCTTTTCCTCTTTGGATCTGTACCTCCAAAAAGCTCAAAGCTGTCAGCAACACCTACTGCTGCACATTATGAGCACATCCATCCTCTGGTATTTCTACAGTAACTGTACAACTACTCTAAGGACGTTCCAAATTATTCTATGGCTTTTAAACTCATAAGCTCGAGTGGTTTTTTTAAAAGTGAGGTTTGTATTTCACACTGGGTATCAGCACACCGCACAAATGTAGTGGACAAAAATAAAGGCAGTTTCCACAGATGGAAACATTTCAGCCGAGTGTGACGTCATTTACTTTATATTACTAGTAGATATATGGATAATCCTGCTTACTAATATAATTCCACTGCCAGTTGTAAGCCCAGCTATTTCAGGTTTTCAGCTGGACTCAGCAGCTACTGTAGCATTCCATTTTTGGTACAGCCACCTCCTCGGAATTAAAAAAAACACAAATTTTGCTCATGTAAAGAGAAATGTTTCTCAAATATATTAGGAGATTAAAATAAAAATACAAATAAAAAAGTATCAAAGAGCATTTAAATCTGGATAAAACAACATATGTGTGTCCATATAGCTGTATTTTAAAAAACCCCAACTTACTGGCTGTATTATCACATAATCTATGGTCTTACAGTTTTAATAGCTTTAAAGTGAGTAATTGTTTGAAAGGCTCATTTATGAAGCAAAGCAACTGAGTTTGCATCTGACTGAGAACTGAAAAATCAGTCACCTGTACACACATTGCTCTGGCACTGAGCATATTTGACCTGGAGAGTAAACAACTCTAAAGCCACAGTTTCAAAAAAAAAAATTAAAAACTGAAGAAACCAAGATGCAAATGAAAGCAACTTCGTCACTCAAAAGTACTACTTGCATCCAGACTCCCCAAACACTAAGCCATTACCATTAATAACAGTGCATTTAAGGGTTCAGTATGTTCACATTGCCAAAGTATTGCCCAAAGCATGGAGTAGTGTTCGGCACTTTTTTCTTTTGTTCCTCTGAAATGCAAAAAAAGGAAACACTGTGTCCCTTACCTAACAGTTAAAGCAATCCAGGAAGCTCTTTGAGTATGAGATGTTTTGGAGACAAGGCCATTCACTAAATTCCCTTTCCTTAACAAATTTTGTAACAGAGATGACACCCATTTGTCCACTTGCTTAAAGGTTGAGGATCTCCACAGACTGATACAGAGCCAGACACTGTGTGCATCTACAGTAGGAATATGTGCCTACACCCTTGAGTGGCAGGCTGGAGAATAAAAGAATCCTCCACACCTCCACAAAACATTGGAACTGAAGGTAAAGGCCTGATATGCTGCCTTGCTTTGCTGACCATGCCCAGTTCCCCTTGTCAATACTAAGTCTTTCCCGGTTACGTTAGGAGCAGCTTCCATCCCTGTCATAAACAAGTTTTTTCTAAGAGCTGCTCAGCCAACATGGAAATACCAGACATAACGCAGGGAACACTGTACTATCTATGCAGAAACTAGGTCTGGTGGTGGTAATACCATTTTACTTCCAGATGAACTATAATTACAATTCCACATACAGTTAGCAAGTTTAGCCTAAGCAAGATTTCATTTGAAGGGAAGTTTGCTAATGAAAACTAAATAGCAGAATAAAATCTAAAGAACAATGCTTGAATCCTTGGCTGGCTGTTCTTGGCTGTAAAAAAGGCAAATAGAGCCATACGCCTTAACTATGTATCCACTGGGATTTCAGTCAGCACACACTGGAGAAGCAGAAGCATTTTTGCTTAGACTGTATACTGCCCATATACTTCCAAGCCACTCCCATAAAAGATCAGCAGTTTGGATGTTTTTCTCTTTTTTTTGGCTACCAAGTATTAAGGCTACAGTTACGGAGTAAGTTCTAGCTGCTATGCCCCTCTGTGGTACCCTCAAGCTCAAAATTAGGCATAAGGAGTATCTGGAAGAATCCTATTCAGGGGAAAAAGCCAAAAACCCTGCATGTGGTGGGTTGACCCAGGCTGGACACCAGGTGCCCACCAAAGCCACTCTGCTGGGCAGGGGAGAGAAAATACAACAAAACGCTCAAAGGCTGTGGGGAGAGATAAGGACAGAGATCACTTACCAGTTACTGTCAAGCGCAATTACCAACTCAGCTTGGGTAATTTGGTTACCTATTACCATCAAATCAGAGTAGGATAATGAAAAGTAAGACTAAAATCTTGACACACAAACCCAATACACTGCCAAAAAAGCAAGACCCTCAAGTCATGCTTGACCCTTCCCCCTGAGTGTTACAGCTGGGTAGTAATTTCTAGACTAAGCCAGCTACCAGCTATGTTTTCACATGCCCAGACAAACAAAAGCTCACCCTAGCATTTTTGTCCTGGATGTTGTTGAAAAGCACTACACTAAACAAAGTCCTTCTGTCCAGCACCTGACAGACCTTTGTTCCATTTTGCTATTCAGATACACAATACTAACCACACAATCTACAGTAAAAGACTACATATTCAAGTAATTACAAAAACTACACTTTGACCAAAATGCTAGTCTGTTACAGGGACAGAAGAGCATGAGCATCAGCTCCTGAACCCCACATGAAATTGTATTCTACTTGTTCTTCCAACTCCC
This sequence comes from Machaerirhynchus nigripectus, assembly GCA_013397975.1. Taxonomy (NCBI): domain Eukaryota; kingdom Metazoa; phylum Chordata; class Aves; order Passeriformes; family Dicruridae; genus Machaerirhynchus; species Machaerirhynchus nigripectus. Next base: position 622,428 of record VZRQ01004829.1, on the reverse strand, counting down.
CTGCCTTGGGCAAGGAGCAGGGAAAATCCTGTAAATCCTATTAAAAGAACATGTCTGCTAACAGTAGCGAACTTCAAGTTTAGTGACTCCTTTAGCAGATTACAGTTACGAAAATGCAGGAATGCAATCACAAACAGGTCTGTTAAAATCTTCATAGCATTCTTATGATGAGAATATCCCCAAAAGCCACAGAAAAAAAAGTGTCTTAACAGTTAAAGAACATACCCAGAAGCACTGACAGATCTGAATAAAGCACATTCTTGAACAGAGCAAGGCAACTATTAACTTTCCAGCTTAGAAAGCTGGAATTCTCCAAAGCAACTGCCAGATTCTTCCAAAGCACAGCATAACCAATACTGATGCAATTACTCAGTCAGAAACCACCTTAGAATTTTAAGGGGAAAAGTGACATCCCCACTGATTCCTCTGAAACATGGGACTTTTCTATGCCAGGAACATTTATTTAATGCGTTGCAAGTATAATAATTGCAAGCAGCCTGATAGGAGACACTTAACCCTTTCTTCCAATGCTGATCTCCAGGCTCTGTTATGAGTATCCTATCCATTTGTTTCTGGACTAATTATTGATCTACCCCAAATGAGGGAACCTGTTTCCAGATAACTCTTCATTTGTCTCGACATGGAAGTATCCCTGCCAGAACCTTAAAAGAAGTCTAAAAAGAGCACAACAAAAAAAAAAATAGAAAAATCTCTCTTCTGTAAGGGATGTTCTGCACCGGAATATGTGTGCGAGTGCTGATGTACTTATGGGCTTTAACAGCCCTCTCTCAGGGGCCTGTGGCAGTCTGGGACATGGGACTGCAAAAAAACAACTCCCAAAGCAAAATCCAGGCTACCCTCACTAATGAGTCAGCCTGGAAATTCTTTCACATGGTCAAGCTGCATCAGTGCTCTAACACAGTTCTCCCAGTCACTCTTCTCATGAGTTGACAGGGCATCACTGGTACACAAAACCTGTGAATCAACTCACCACCTGTTCACATATACATCCCGTACAGTGCAGAAGTACTTGGGGAGAAGCTATTTGCTTATCATTCTAACTCAAAGAATCTATGCCTGTGCCTGGAGATAGTGCCCAAAACTTGTGTCCACAACTGAGCAATTTTTCTTGTGCTGCTGGATAGCCTAGGCATACTTTAACAGAAGGGCCTAAATCTGGAGATACCATCACCATGTCATTACAAGACAAAACAAAAAAACAAAAAACAAAACAAAAAAAAAAAAAAAAAACCAAACAAAAACCTCACCAGCTAGCAAACCCTGTTCAAAACATTGTCAAAAGGCCTAACAAACCCAGCTGTACAGAAAATTCCAAAAAGGTAGTACTGGAAGGCAAATAGAAATTGTTATAAAACTCTTAGTCGCTTCTCTGCATGACTACCTATTCACCTCTTGCTTTTACGATACATGTTTGACTCCTGCTGTAATAGCGTCCTGCCCATCCTTGTACTCCTTCCTGTTTACAGCCTACAGAGCTCACCACGTGTGCAGGGCAGTCAGGTGAGCTCACACCTTCCAGGCACTCACACCAGGAACTGAACCCAGATCATCTGTAACGCTTCCTCGTGATAAAGAGCAAACATGGAATGCCTTCAATACAGAACAACACTTAGTAGAGAACTTAAAATCTTCCCCCTAGCTCTTACCTCAAACTCAATAGCAAAATCTCATCCCTGCTGGAGTATTCATTTTCAAAGCTGCTCACACTTACTTCAATCTCAAGTAAGTTATTTTCCTTCAAATACCTGAAATCATCTGATTTCTCTGTTGCTATGGTTGCTTAACCACTGGAAGCAAAGTATTTGTGGCCCCACATCAGCCATCTGTGGTTATCAGGCAGAAGCACAACTGAACACTGAGAACTAGCCAACAATTAGGAACAACTGCAGGTACTTCTCAGATAGCTCTTAAGACAGCCTTGCACATGACTTTGTTAAAAAAAAAATGCGTTCTTGTACTGAACTGTGCTTTTCTTCTAATGATCAGCAAGGGCTGACAGCTGGATTAAAGGCATCAGAAGAAACAAACTTGACTAATTTGCTATTTTTCATTTTTTAAAACACATCAAACCAAGCCCAGTTTTCAGGTATTTTCTATTTTTCCTTAGTATATGCATGAATAAGCTTACTTCATAAAACAGGTGAGCAAAATGCAATTAAGACCACAATTTTTTTAAGTTGAAAGATGAAAGCTGATACCTACATGCATGTCCAAAGAAACTGTCACAAAGAGTTTACATAATAAAGGTAAGTGACAGATGACAGAGAAACACACTTATGATCTTCCTTGCTTTGGAAAAAGTTCTTTACACTTACTACTCTTGGAGGTACTACAACCTACACATGCAGTTTTCATGAGCAACATGATCCTCTCCATTTAAGATAATTTCTGAGAGCTCCTAAAAGACATGGCTAATTTAATGCAGATGATGTGCTGAACAAGATTAACAGGAACATTACAGATCTAGAATGAGGTGTTTCATTTTATGAGGTTTAAAGTTACATATGCACTTGTTAGTTTCTTGGCTTCCACAAATTCAGGTAGAAAACTACCAGCTCTCTTATTTATACTACTTACTGAGCTTTGTGCTTAGTGTCTTCAAAATTATGTTGGAAGCTTATACAATTTTTTAAGTCTTTCTTTCTGAGTAAGAACATGACATCCTTCATATTGAGGATACTTAAGGAGAATCCAGAAGACACCTTAGAACACCTTCCATTGCAATTTAATTGGTATACTGGAAAATTGTTCATTACAGTAACTTCAGCTAACTCATGTCAAGTCAGCAGCCACTTCTTCTCAAAGGTTTCTCTGCTCTGTGCCACAGTAAATTTTGAAACAAGGAAAGTCAGATGGATGTTTGGAGAGCCAAAGCTAGCATAAAGAAAACAAAGCCAAGACGTATCTCGGTACTGCCAAGTCCTGCACATTTTTAAACATATTTAACAGTCTTAAAGCTTCAGCTCTTGGAAGTCTCAGAGATCCCAGTCCCAGTGAAATGACCAGGTAAAAATCAGATTTGCATACAAAGATGATATTCCATCCAGCACAAATTTGGAACAGAAGCAGTAATGCAGCATAGCTGAAGAGCAGCAATACTAATGAAGTGACAGAAGTTCTGCAGGTGATAGAAAACTAAAACAAACTGCCAAAAATACATGAACACCACGTCCCTACAATAAAAGCCAAAAAAGCCCAACAGAATACATTCTCATTACAGCAACTGTACTTAATGTTTAAAGCAGCCTCACTCATTTAATGTACGCACATCCCAAGGCAAGATAACTCAGTGTTTTAAGCGCCAGTAATCTCTTTCACCGCTGTGGGGGAAAAAAATTGGCTGTCTGAAAGGATCCAAGGCCAGCTTTTTATTTATTAAAGTTAATTTGGGCACATTTACCCGAGTTATATTACCTTAAATCAAACTACAGAAGTCACAATGGGAAGCCCATGTATAAACACTGACTATAGACATCCAAGCCTCACCTGCAGGAGATGGGGAGAAGTTCTTTGCATTAAAGTGTTCAAGCATATTTCCTCTATTTGAACTGCAGGTTCAGGAATCCAGTACTTGAATATTATTTTCAGTATTAGAGGAAACCCAGTTTATATTCTCTCAAGACTAACTCATTCTCAACTATTTTTCAAATCTAAAGCTTTGACAAGTGGCTTCAAAGCTAGCTACTGCACTGGAGTTCCCCTTCCAGGCTTGGCCATCCCTTACAGTCTAGGCTCATTCCCTCTAACATGTCCAAATGCCATAGTCGAAAAATAGATTTCCACTTGGATTCTTACCTTTTCAACTTTGGTTTTCACCCTACATCAAGTCTGCTAGAGACTTGAGCAAATGTCACAAGTTAAAATCCACAGTCATTGCTTGCTGCTCTAAGAGTATTTTCTGTATTTTTGGAGTATTAATCAACATCAAAATAGCTGGCTATAGGAAACTAACATTTAAAATAAGGGTGGTCCCACCTAAAAATTGCTTCTGCTTATTCCAAGGGAAACCACATATTATTTTTGAGCTGTCTGCTATTATAAGGCAAACCACACTGCATGTAACCACACATTCATATGGGCTGCGTTTAAAAATAATAAGTGTCCACAGTTCTATCGGTCACACCGTGTAGAATATTAATCTGTCTGGGTGGCTCCAGAGAGAAAAGGGAAGTTCATAACCTAAAGGCTCAGAAAGGTCCTACTTAATCATTACACATTGTTGAACCCAAGGGTGTCATCACAGACGAGCCTCAATGTCTTGCCTCTCCCAAAAAAATGCTACAAAAATACCACTATCTGAACAAGTTGGTAAGCGGAACCATATAACACCAACTCTTGAAGTAAGAGTTATCATGTCGTATCTTTACCCCAGACAGGTGGTGGTTTTGCTTTTAATCATCCAAAGTTACTGACATTTTAATCTTTTGCCTTAAGGTCCTTGATTTCCAAACAATTCTGTTAATCTTATAACCCAGAATATACTTCTGAAGCCTCTTAGAGCATTCAAAAAAAACAAATCTCTCCATTGCACACAGGAAAATGTTCCTATGAACTTTGTATTTGGCAGATGCTGTTGAGGTAGCATCTGGACTTGTCATTCCCAAGCATATGTGTTTCCTCAATTATACCTGGTACTTAGAGAATTCTGTGAAGATTCTGTTAGATACCAAGTCAAGACTGACAAGCAGAATCTCTGCCAGCCTTATCCACGCAGTTCTATTAGTAACTTAACTTTTTGTCAAAAATACAATGCTAAAAGATATCTTCATTTCCTCCCTTTTGAACCCAAATCATTTATGGGTTTTTCTTTACAGACCCATGCATTAATCAATTATTTAGAGGGGTAGGTTTCACTCCCAAAAACAAAGCACACTATGCTGATTAACCAAAAAGAATTTTTTGAGAGAAGAATTCTGTTAACACAAATATATTCGACTGGTTTTATATAAGATACAAAAGAAATGTGTGCCTTTTCAGAAATTTTATTTTCCAAATGCAAATGAAAAATAATTTGCCCAATTCACATTATCCTCTTTATACAAATGTAAATTCGATTTTGTCTCAACTCTTCAAGGGTAACTTCTAGGCAAGAGAAACTACCCCTCGAAGTTCTACAAGCAGAATAGTAATACCAACACTGCTTACATTGCAACTACAGCAAATTAATGACTGGCAAAGCAGTCATGTAAAACATAACCCCAGAAACATAAAATATATATTGTCTTCCAAGTGAACTATAAGCTGTTCACTGCTGAAAATTTTGAGCAGATCAGCTTCTAAAACAGTCTAATACTAAAAACACTGCAACTGAGTAATCCTAGACATGCTTTTAGACGTAAAGGAAAATTATGTGCTCTAGAACAAAATCCTACCTGGGAAAAAAAAAAAAAGATTAGCAGAAAGAAGTGAGTAATAACAGCACAAAGCCAAATAATTAATATTTGGGTTTTTATATCAGTTTAAGGTAATGTTACCATACTATAAAAACTAATCAGGTTATCTTTAAACTAGTGACCACCTTTCCTCACTCTCATTTCCATAGTTTTGATTAATGAGTTACAAAAAAACAAAGTGGGGGGAGGAAATAACAAAACCAGACAGTGGTGGGAAGGCACAAGCACAGACTGTTTTCTGATTTTCCCCTTCGAGCACTGCAAGTTCCAACAGCTTTAACACAAAGAAGTACAGCATTATGTCAGGCTTCTCACATCAGGAAAAATTGTGCTTGGGGAATCCTTGCACTTAAAGCCAGGTTGCAGGCTTTTGAAATAAATTGCACCTGGTTTTCAACACCAAATGCAAGTTCCAACTGTCCTCGGGATGCATGAGCCATGTTCCAAAGACGATAAACACAGGGCAAACATTCACCTAGTTAAACCCATCTCCGTGTTGATGCTTGCAGACTGCTATGAAACACCACAGAAACGGAAGTAACGCCCTATTATTTTGTCAGTGATAAACTGAGCAGCAAAGTAACAGCGATGGCTGACAAAAAGCTCAGCACAGAGATAGCCTCTGTGGGATGTTTTATTTCCCTCATGTCCAAAAGCATCTTGTCAGATTATTCTGTGCCACCAAGGCCAGTCATGTTTGAAGTCGCACTGGTCAGTAAAAAACCTGCAATCACCTTTCCTACCTAGGCTCTACACACCTCATCTCATTTGTCCTGTAGTAAATTGTTACACTCTAGCCTGGCAGGTCTTAAAAAAGTGAGATTGACAACAGAGGGATCGTACTGTTGGCAGCTGTAATACTTTCCTCTGTAAAAACCTAGTACTTTCACAGGTTTTGAAATTTTGGAATTTCAAAAGCAGAATAAAAAGGACAAAAAACTTAGAAAGCTCCTTTACACACAGAACAATGGAACAGAGGGCTTTGCCAGACATGTTTTTATGCACATTTTCAAGATAATTTCTTATCAAATATTAAAATTATTGAGCCAAAGCAACTTTTTTTTAAATCAAAATTTGGCTCAGGATCTTCCTCAGGCTTACACAAGCATATCAGGAACTGTCTCTATGTACAAACCCAGGAAAGACAAGCCGTTCCGTCCAGGCTGCAGAAATGCTCATTAGCCTACGACGTGCTCGCTCAAAGCAGACATCAGTTTGTGGAACATGCAAGAGTGAAGGCTGTTTGTTTTAATTAGAAACATCCTTTTGTGCCAGATCTTGCAGTTCTTGGTAAATCTTTATCTATAACGCATGGGACACAGATGTGGGTTTCAGCACGTTTTGTAATGGAGTGCATGCCAAGACCATTAAGTAAGAACATCAGACTCCACAGGACACCTCTAGCTGTGCTCCATCTGTTTAGAGCAAGCTTCAGTCCACCTGCCTGTCATAGGCTGGGTACACTGACCACACATGCTCTGCGCCTACACCAGCCTGTAAACATGGGAGAGAAAAGAGCAGCTAGGCTACAGAGCAAACGTTGACTTAAGGCAAGGTGTGCCGGACAGGGAGTAGGGACACTTCTTTCTTACAAGCTGTCATAGATAGTAATTTTGCACTGTTCTAACTCAAGAGGTGTTCCAAGTCACATACAAGTGAGCAGAAACCTCTCATTGTACATATTAGGATTGCCTCACTGAGAAGCTGAGCTATTGGAGAGAAGTGTTCTGATGATTTCATTGCTCACTTATGTAAATGATTTTAAACTTTCACACAGACAGGACAATACACTTAATCCCTAGACTTAAATATGCTTACAGATTTCAACCCATAAAACTGAATACACTTTAAAAAATCTGACACCTTGTTTAATTAGAACAGCTGCACTGTTATTACTGGAACTGGATTCACAAGAAGAATAAGCAGCAATGTAAAAGCAAAGAATGTCGTTTCAGAGTACACTTTGACCAGTCTGGTCATATGCTAAAGCCTAAAATGCTGGTTTTGTCCTGCAACCTTTCATTCTTAACACAGCACTTACCTAGCAACAACTACACAACAGCAGCATGAGCTGGTTCAGTTCATTGCAACTAACAAGAGATACTAACTTTCATCAATGCTAATTTTCATTCCAGTTGACAAAACAACCAGACTTACACAGTAGTCACAGAGTAAGCTTTGGATCCTGTGGAAAGTGAATGAGGAGAGGGTGAATAGCGGATGGCCCCTCCCAGCAAACGGACAGTGAGATCTGTTTAAGCACTGCATGAAATGCCAAGGATAACTGATACATGGTCACTGATTTGTTCCAGTTCTGTGATGAGACAGACATTGCCGCAAATCTCACTCACACGATGACAGCAACTGCCTTTTCCCCACAGGTGTGGGAGCAATTTATAGGCCTTTAAACTGAAAGGATACCAGCAGAAATTCAGCATCCAACAGCAGTCAACATCCTTCATACTTCAGCTGCAACCATTCTGCCAGAAAGCAGGCTACACACAGTCAAAGAAACTCTCCCACAAATGGCCCTTCTGACTTGAAGATTCGGCTATTAAGCTATAGCTATTCCTTCCACACAACACATGGTGGTATTGTTACTTAATTCCATCTTAGGAGCTGTGATTGCTTCAAGATATGTTTGACAGCATGTCAATTAGCAAATAAGACAGTAAATATTTTTGTACTTTATGCTTTTAATTTAAAAAGTTGTACTCCAAGAACAGGACACGATCTAGGTTACAGTCAAAGCATACACAGTTACATAAAGCATCACCTACGTGCTAAGCCGGGGTATTCCTGACAAGAATCCAATCAACACACAGAAGCTATGGCTTCAGCCACCCATTCTCAGATATGTAGTAATTCTAGGGGCAGCTAGACATCTGGAAACGTCAAACAACAGAAGCATTAAAAGTAGAGTAAGATAATGCCTTGGAAACTGCCATTAAAGAAACAGCTCCAATTTCTAAAGCAGCAAAGGCTGAAAGGGCCTAATACTACTACCTACCTTCAGATCACCTCCTGTGTCCCCCAGGCAGTCTTTGTCCAGCTTAACATATTTAGCTATAATCTAATATCAGAATCAAGGAGTATTTGCAAGGCTCTAAAGTGGGGGTGGGGAAGACAGACATTATAAATACAAGCAAACAGAAAGCTAACTACTAGAACCCAAGACAAATACATCCTCCTGTGGAACACTGCAACTCTCCCTTCCAACATTCATGGATGCTGACCAACTTAACTGGAAACAAACCATGTATCCAAACATGAAGGGAGAGAGTGTTGCAAAGCAACGCAGATGGGGGAACCTTCATTTTTAAGTGAGGAGGGAAAAAAGTTAACAGATTAGAGCAGACAGTCTGCTTTAACAGATTGCAAAAACAAAATGGCCATCTACTTTGTATTTAGGATGCTTCACATCTTTGCTTGGCACAAGAGGATGGTCTGATCTCATCCATACCAGGCTGTGACTGACAAGTACTCAGCGTGTTTACTATTAAATACTGTCTCAGCAACTGATGTGTACACAATTGCTCAGACCTTACAAATGAGAAGAATGAGCAATCCAAGCAGACTAAAAGTCAGGCACAAGCTCTATTTGAAGTTAACAAGATGGGCAGTCACAAATTAAAAAATTTATTTCCACCATTAAAGACTAAGAATTTGACAATATGTGCCACTCTGAGAAGTTTTCTGAGACTGAAGGAAATACGTCTTTGTTGGTTTTGTAATTGAAAAAAAAGGAAAAACCCTGGAGTAAACATTCCAAACACTGTTGCAATTGCCAGCGTGTTTTAGAAATAATAACGAGCTATACTTACTACAACAGCACCCAAATGACACAGAATTTGAAAATGAAAAGATGTTTTTAATTATGCACTTCAAGTCTTCTGCTTCTTGACATAAAGATGACGTGCAATTACTACAAGGTATTTCACAAGTTTAGGTGCTTAAGAATAATAGCATTGATAGCGCAAAGGGAAAAGATTTCATTAAAATTCACTGTTCCACATAATAATCTTTCATTAAAACAAACCTTTAATGAAAGATTATTATGTGGAACAGTGAATTTGACCCACTCCCTGTTTCCTGTGCATGACTCCTCAAGACAATTCACATGCAATTAAGAATTCAAATTCTCTACTAGCTCCATTCCCTAGTTCCTTAAAGCTTTAACCAAACTATTTTAGCGGAGTTAATGAATCCCGAACTGCAAAGTCTCAGACTGAATCAGAAGGCAGTTTGCTTGGGACCCACGTGCCAGGACAAGTCCACCACGTCAGAAGTCAGCAGAGGGCAGTGCGACACACCTGCAAATTAATACTTTGCTGCTCTTTCGGCCCTGAAACATAGGAGGTCAGTCAGGAGTTGAGAACTCCTTCCCATCAGCAGGCAAGATGACAGGTATTCTTGATGGCTGCCCGCACACAACAGGGCTGCATGGGCCTGCTATGGACATGTGCACCAGGAAGTCACCTCACCAGAATCAAAATGCTACATAAGAAAGAGCCTCAGGTCTTCACAGCTACAAAGTGTTTAAAAATATGTTTCTTACGGTGTCTAAGGGAAAGATAGTACACCCCTTCCAAACTACAAACACACAATTCAGAGACCCAAAGTCACTGAAATAGGTACATCTGAGAAGAGACCAGGAAGGAAAACAGATCAAAAAAGACAACAGACACAGAAAACAGTCCAAGAAGGAAATTCTCAAGAATTTCCACTGAAGTTCAGATGTCTCACATCACACCGCATCTACTTCCATGCTACTTCTCACCTTCCGTTTCCACATTAATTTTGCGTTATTAGTGAAATTATACAATAGTCTCAAAGCTGTCCAAGTTCTCATTGAACACTTTCACCTTCCTGGGAAACTGAACACTGGAAAACTATTAAGTCCCACAGCTAGGAAACAAGGACACAAGAAGGCGGAAAGGATTTATAAATAATATTTAGGACTCCCTTTTTAGCAAAAATAATTAGGGCACACAGATGAGTGACCAATGGTAACCAGGAAACCAAACTACACAGAACTTCACAGTACATTATCCTTTATTGCCTTTTGCAATATATCTGTGGAGAACACAGATGTGTGCTGCTCTCTGCGTTCCCTGTCCTATTGAGTTAGGCTCATAGAGGACTTTACTCTTATGCAAATACAACCTTTAGCAATTCAAGGGAAAAAAACCCAACTGACTTCACAAGAATCTGGTCATCAGAAATTAAGGTACTCAGCACTGCTGCCATTTGCCTTGAAACCAGCACAGTCCAAGTAGTTAAAATAAGAATTCTCTGGTTGGTGCTCTTACGTAACAAAGCAGAAACAGGTTGAGCAGCTCCATCTGATGTACAGAAAGCAAACGTATGCCTCTTGCCTCTAGCACCGTGTATTGCCCATGGGAAGACCACAGTGACAAAGTGCACCAACAGCAATTCCTCTCACAGCCTCTCTTCCAAACCTCTGTCGTCCTTTGCCAATTCTGGAACATGATGTTCTACTTTGCAAGTTGCAATTATGTGACAAGTCTCAGGGAGAGCAGCGAGAGGGAGAAGGACTGCTACTTATCTAGGTGACTGGACTGCAGCAGGAAAATGTACGTGGCAGTATGAGAAAGCCTCCTGATAAAGTTCTCAGATGAAATTACACCAGACAGCTTAAGGGGGATATCTGTCACCAACAAAACAGGAACATCCTATAATGCCCTGCTTTGGATCACACACTCCTGCTACATACTTCATGCTAATTCAGATGTTTGTTGGACTGCTTTGTGAGCAGATTCACTTCATTTGCCTGGCAAAAACTCACACGCAGCAAATCTCAGCTCAAGCGACCCAGTAAGCACTGGGGGCCCCAGTGCTACTCCGCAAGGAGCATGAGGAAGACTCTGCCGCCCAAATATTACTCAACCTGTATGAGGGAATATTATTCAAATGAGCACAATACGCCATCCATTTCAGAAAGGAACAGTACAATGCCCATGAAAAAGATCCGAGGGTGCACTGCAGTTTACTCTTTCTCAAACAGAACTTACAAAAGATGTAACATGATGCTTCTCACCTAAGAAAGTTTGCCTCTTTGGCTTTCAAAAGCTCAAGTTTATGGAGTCCAGTACACAACAAAACTGCCACCTATCTTCACCTGATAAACTATACTCAGCACAGACCCACATCTCACACTCGCAAGCGTTCTTCTAGTCCTCTCAAGTCTGCTACAAGTTAAAAAAGAAAAGTTACCAGATTTTATAGGTTACTTTGGATCAATTTACAAGCAACGGTTGCAATTTGTGCATGACAGGCACAAGCAGCCCGAGTTCGCTGGCTCCGCAGCCCCGGGAAACATGCATTTAGAGCAGGAGGCACACGGAGTAACCATGAGCCCGGTGCAGGTTTTGGGGGGTGTTTTGGCAGCACAAGGACTCTCTGAGGCACACAAACCCCCAAGGGGCGCGCAGGGCAACCGGCTCAGGAGCCTGGGGGAAGAAGAAAAGGGGCGCCGCCTCCCTCCCGCCGCTCATTGGGACCACCCCCGCCCCGGGAAATAAGCTGCCTCCNCCGCGCGCCTGCGCAGTGGGGCCGCGCCCGGCGGGGCGGGAGCGGGGCGGGGCCTCTGAGGGGAGCGAGGCGGGGCGCGAGGACCCCGGCGCGTGTGAGGGGATCGGGGCGGGCAGGCTTGGGCAAGCTGCCTCCTCCTGCTTCTTCACCCAGGAGCTGTCTGCGCAGCAGTGGCGTCTGTCCTAGACCCCCACACGAAGACAGCCTTTTCACAGCACCCGGCAGAGAGAGGAACAGATGGAAGTCGTTAAGATTGCAGTAAGGCACCTTTCTCCCCTTCTCACCTCCTCCATTTGAAACACAGTGACCAACTCTAGGAAGAAGAAGGGTGGAATGTTCACACCTTACCTTGGTCTTTGCCCTGTGCTCGCCCTGTGCTCTCAATGCTGTAGAATGTTTGGCAAGCCAAAACATCCGTGTCACACACTGAAGTCACTTAAGGTTGGCCTGCTGCCCCGGAGCGTGCTGAACCACTCGTGTGCTGGAGGGGTTAGATAAGGGTGCTGTGGGTACACCGAGGACACCGGCTGGAGCCCTGCCGTCTGAGCAGAGTGTGGGGCCAGCCCGCTCCTGCACCCCTCTCAAGCACTCAAGAAGGTGCTTCTCCTCCCTACTTGCTGGCAAGCACTCAGACCCAAAGACTGTTTAAGGTCACGTCCTTAGGTGGGCCGCACAGACCGTTACATGCAGTTAATCCAAAACTGCAGATGACCAGGAAGATACACGTGGAAGGATTAGTGCCTCTCTGCCTTGTTACTTGTGTTTCATCCCCTACGCATCTTGTTACCAGCTGCTGCCCAAGGCAGGACAGTCCACAGTGTAACCCAGTCCAGGTACTCTTGCCAAGGTCACGGTCTGGCAGGTTGAGACATGCAGGAGAAGCTGATTGCTCCCTGATACCTTAGTTAACCCACTGCAATCCATCTCCACCTACCAGTTTTACACTTTCCTGCAGAACTGCTTCACATATAAAAGGACAACATTTTGCTGAAACTGACTGCCTCATCTTTTGTCAGAAGACTAGGTTGTATGAAGTTCTGCGCAAGCCACCACTGAAAACGTTCCATTTTACTCTTCTGATTTTGAGAAGCATAACAGAGCAAGATCCAAAGTGATAGATTTTGATGCTACTGAACACCCCACTCAGCAGCAAAGATAGGGAAAGAGCAGATTACAGTTTCAGCACCATTCCTGCTGCATCTCACAGTAAGTGACATGCCAAAGTCAGCATCACAGTCTCTAGAAGAAATTAGTTCTTTAACATACCTTTAAGTGGGGATAATACAGAGTTTCCCTGCCTGCCATACAGCAAGAAGAAAGAGCTTAATCTTTGTAAGATAGTGTCTTGTTCAGATGAGACATGCCAGGTGAATGCAGGATGGTTTCTGCTCCACCAGCAAGCACCAGAATTCCTCACCTCCTCCCACCAGTAAAACCCAGCCATGGGCATCTTCACTCCCCTGCAGCCTTCAAACACACCACACACAGTCAAAAGAAGGGAGAGAAAGAGGGTAAATAAACAATTGTGGAACATTTTAACAATTACAGTGTTTGAATACTGTTGCTACAGTTGTATACTGTGAAATTTGAAGCCTGAAATGAGAAAGTATTCAATGTAAAAAGAAATTATTTTTAACTGTGCAGAAATTCTGGTCTTGCAAATAATGATACTGCCCATCTTACGTGTCTCTTCACACTGACCTTTGTGGGAGGTTACTGATGCAGGAAGAGGTAGAGAGGAATTTGTTTTGAGCAATTTAAAGTACACCACTCATCAATCTTATTTTTGAAACAGGCCTAACCTGAAAGCATTCCTCCTTTCATTCAATGAAAGGAGAAATCTGAACCACTGCTTCTATGCTCTTTGAATAACAAACCTCTCCAGTGGTAGACTGTGCAGAGCAAAGTCACACAGCAAAGCACTTGTAATATAAATTACCTGGCAGAGATTACATTTTAGACTCCAGTCCTGTAAACTCCTGCTGCCTGCCTGACGCTCCACTGAAGTTTGTAGCATTCCAGTCCATCTAGAGCAAACTGCACGATGAGAGCTCTAGTTCATAGCATATGAAATGAAGTATACAACACATTTCTTTACTGTAAGAAACTGTGTTTGGTACTAGCTCAGAGAACCACTCCAGGAAAAGACTGATACTCTTTTTTACTGTCTGAGATTGTGTATACAATAATTCCATAGCTGCATATTTTATTGCATATGGAATATGTTTATACAAAATAAAAAGTGGTTTTCCTCTAAGAGACATTTATTTTTCTTGCTTTTGTTACCATGGCAATACTGTCTCTGGTGGAAAGCTAAATTTACATTTAAAGAGGCATTTTTTTAAAGGGTAAAGGCAGATGGCTCCTAAGAGTAATTTATCTTGCTCAGAGGATTACACTTTATTTCACAGAATGTTTTGAGACTTAATTCAGTGCAACAAGCTGGGTGGCGGTTGCTGGGCCCTCAGCAGACAGGCACAGGGATGCCCCGTGAACTTCCCTGTGTACCAGTTCACACATAATGATAATCCACGCTCCTGCATGGCAGAAACACAGGGAGCAGCATGGCAATTAAATCCATGCCATGTACTTACTCAGACTTGGTATGTCTTACTCATATGTCTGTCTACTTCTGTGTAAGGAAGAGACTTAGAGATATCTCATTATAGGATATTTTTAACACCCCTTCCAAAAGCCACTTAATAGAGTTAAAAGTTGCTTTAAATATTTTCAATGGTGTTTGGAAAATCACTCATAAAGGCCACCTAACTTCTTTGCTATAATACAATGTATATCTACAAACATCAATGTTTAGCTTTCACCCCTTTTCCAGGTAAATAAACATTTTAATTACATTGCAGCTGTGCAAACAGCAATTGAGCAACATTTAGGAAGACACAAGCTAGTTTCTGACAGAGGGATTCAGTTCCCTGCATTACAAGGATATGCTCCCCAAAGGCAGCACCACTTGCATCGCATACGTTAAAAATACACATAGGTTAATCACAGGGATGGGTTTCTCTTAGCTTCACTGTTCTATATTCATCTATCCTAGATGAGTCTCAAATCTAGAACAATTTGGAAAAAATAGAGAATTCTTCCAGTCTTGAATCATACCACATACATTTGTAATTTTGGGATCAGAGCACAGCACAGGTGATGTCAGTTTACTTGTTAAAACAGCAATACAGAATGGGTGATGACTATTTCTTAGATTACTCTAAGCTGATGTTAGTACCGTAACTGATTAATTAATATGGTCGAAATTTATGGTTTATGCTACCTTCAAGTATTTAACTCTGCATCTCCCTTTCCTATGCATGAAGCAACAGCAAAGGTAGGCTCTGATCTCTAGATAAAAAGCCCTTCTGCCTTAATGGGGTTTAATTTGAAAGTGAATGTTGGGCAATGCTGTGGATGTTTTATGAAATCAAATCTGCTGAAGCTTTTGCACAGAATTCTGGATGTGCCACTTCTTGCTCACATGTGTTTCAGCCTCCCAGCACAGCATCTTGCTGAGGAACATGGCAAAGCTAGTTTGTGTCTAATAGAGCCGTGTCTTAAGGTTTTTTTTGTTCCAGCATGCAGACAGAATGCTAAGAGGCCATAAGTTTATTTCTTTCAGAAATGTTTGTGTGAAATTTATTAACATTCCAAATTAGGAATGTAAAGCACCCAATTCAACGAAAAAACAAAGTTTCAGATGGATGTTTCTGCCTCTTTTGTTTCATTTGGCAGGTTTAACCACTATTGTTCTCAATTTTATTACAGTCTAACACTCCTTTTAAAGCTCTTGCTTCTATATGAATAAGTAAAATCCTTAGGTTTTGAATAATTTCTTTCCCTCATGTTCACAGATGCACCTGCAAATGCAAAACCTGAAAACACAAACAGCAACATGATGTAAAATTTATGATTTAAGGCGTTTCTGGAAGTCAGTTACCTGACTTTCAGGGCCCTGACAATTCCAGTTAGTAGTGAATTTTAAGCAAAACGGAATTTGGAATTAAAAAAGGCTTCTAGCTAGAGTTGTAGGATGACTGCTCTATATAGTAGAGAGGAATCCTTGCAAGCTGAGGAGTTAGCAAATGCAGGAGGCCCACAGACTTTTTTTTCAAGACTATGAAATAATGATGTCTAGCATTGTTAATTCTGTCAGTTGTAGGTCAGGAAAAGCAAATAAGGCTGAGACAGAACACTGAAAGCAATTCAGAATAGCCCTGAAAATATAAAGCCGAAGCATTTTCATCACTCCAGCACCAGCCTGTTTTGACTGCACCAGTCAATTCAGACAGAATCCAATTAATCTTATAAGTACAAATATTAAAAGGGTACTCTATTTACTATTTTAAAGAAAGTTCACCATGCTGTGAAAATGTTTATCATGCGACTGCTGATCGGTTTTATCAATTTTTAATGGGTTGCAATGGCTTAAGTGCCTCCAGTTCCTTCTTACCAGAAACATTAAAGCACCCATTAGGATTTTTTTTCTTAAGGGAAATGTGATACGAAGAGGAAGGGGAAAGTTCAGAACAGCTCCATCTGAGACTTTCTCCTGTCAGCAGTCATATGTCCATCCTACCTTATTGCTTCCATTTGGAGTTGAAAGCATATAAAATGCAGCCCCCACAAGGGCAAGCTGAGGCAACAGAGGAGCTCATTTCCAGCCCGAGAGGCTCTCAAAAAACTGCTCTGCTGTACCTGTCACTTCCCTGCTTTGTGTTGATAAGCTATAGACAGAAAGGTCTGACACGAATGGCATGTGGACCTTCAAATGTTACTCTGTAGATAAGTCTAACCACACCAGTACATCTAGCAGGGCAGTCCAGCAGAGATTTGTATAGTTATTTCTCCCATGTTCCTAAGTAGAGAGGCATTAAAGCTGTTAACTTGTTCAAAAGCTGCAGCTGAATGTTTCAGTAAATATACGCCTCCCTCATGAGAACAAACCCATTTTAAATGATGGGCTACACATACTCTAGCATCTGATGATCCACTCTCTGGGATTTGAAATCTGTATACAGAGACGCAGACCAAAGCCATTTTATTCCTTCCTGTCTGGGTAGTATAATCTCAGCTATATTCCATCACTACTTATGATGCGTCACATTTAATAATTATAGCAATCTGTTGGAGATTCTTTTTAAATATACTTTCTGCTTTTGATGTTTCTGATCCCTATGGAAAGCTTATGTTATTTTATAGTCTGCTGAGTAAGCTCATGTGCACACCAGCTGCATTTTATCAGGGAACAATGTTTGCCTTTTGAACCAGCTGATAGATTTTACTCAAAATGAAGAGGAGATATACATTCTTTGGCAACACTTAAAATGTTGTTCAGCACAATATCTATTTGCAGAATGTCATAGTCTCCAGCTAAACAGTGCTAGTTCAACACTGCCACCAGCCCAAAAGAGGTGGAAGAAACATACCTCAGAAACAGACCCCTAGTTTATCTGCTGCATAACAATACCAGGATCACCCTATGTCATTTGGACAGCTCTCCTGTCCTACCTGTTCCTGAAGCCTTTCAACAGCGATTACACAGCTTTTCTTAACTATGTTTACTAGTCCTTCGTTATCCTACTGGGAAGCTTTTCCTTGTATCAAAGTTAAGCTGAGTCAAGGAGTATTCAGGAGTTTTTACCCTGTCTCCCCCCAGTATGGAAGGAAAAGCGTTAATTTCCTTTGCAGCAACTTCAAAAAAACAAAACCAGTATTTAAGCTATTAAATCTTCCTTTGAATAATGAGTTCCTTATGGGATATTTTCTCATCTTTTCAATTTCTTTTCCAACACCCAACTTTCTTGAAATGCAAAGCCCAAACCCATACACAGAGCTTGAGAGGAGCACAATCAGCACCAAGAGCTGAAGGACCACATCGTACATTACCCAGAAACTGAAAAGGCTGCCAGCGAAGGACACTGGGCTATCAGGTTTCCCTCTTCTTCTTTCCCACCCTCTCAGGGCAGCACAGCAGGATTAGCTGGGAGAGATACTCAGGGGAACCACTGCTGTGAACCAGCATAGCAATTCCTATGTACAACCCCAAGTTAGCCTTTAGCCAGCTGACCCCACTACGCCTTGTTTTCTCATTCCAAGACAGGTGTAGTCAAAACTGCTGACCAACAACTGCATTTAAGGAAGCTGTTTTATTAAACAATATCCTGATTTGTTTTTCCCTTGGAGCAATGGTTTCTGTCTTCTCATTACTTGGGTTCCTTTTTTCCCCAAGAACTCTCCTCCCTGTGCATTCTCCCCTGAACTGGGGAAAAGGTCTCTCTAGATTTTAAAACCGGAAGGTAATATCAAATAATTTCATCAAAGTTAAACCCAAGACACAGAATCATTAATTCCCGTGTCATGTCAGATAGCCTTCGTTTTCTACAAGCAGTGCTGCCGACAAAGGATATTGATTCGAAGACATCAGAACATCGATTTTTTTCTTTTAATTTTCATCAGTAAATTGTTTTTCCCCTCTAGAAAACTAGGCTCATGCTTTTAAACTTTGAATTTGCCTTTAGTTTCCAGTTTAGGTTCCTGCTATGCTTCAAGTGATAGATTAAAGAGGCCTTTCACACTCATTAGCTCTCCACAAGGATTTATGCATGCATAAGTCACCTTTCTCTCTCTCTCTCGATAAATTAAACTGCAAGTCTCTTTAAATGTTTGTGGGTTTTTTTTTGTCCCTAAATGCTTTATGGAAGATTTCTAGCTTTAAGCCCAAATTTGTCCAGCATTTTCATATTAAGAACTTCGTAACCAGATTTCTGTTAACTTTACGAACTTTCTATTCGGGTGGCATAAGATAAATCTGCCACCTACTTTTGTTCCCATTAACAGAGAAAACAAAATGTTCTCAGGTGCTCATATTCCATTGTTTGTCCTCTTTGATCCAGGTACCTTCCTTGCATGCTGCTTCTCAAACTCCTGGCTACCAGTCTGAATGCTTTGTTGATGTCGGTTCTTGGAGGGCTCACCTAACACAGGAAAAATTACTTTCCTTTCAAAGAGCCCAGGTTATTAAGCACTTCCACAAGGATGCTGTTCTCTCTCTCTGGAAATTAAGAGAGTTAGCACAAGGTTTCCCAGGATTCTTCAGGCAAAGGGGAAGTGGGATTGACCACAAAGGTATTGCTGGATAGGAGCACCCATGTTTCCTCACTCCTGCAAGCAAAACAAGGACAACTGCTGTGCCAGCTGACTGCCCTCCCTTCCTTCCCACCTCTGACAAAGCCTCCCAGGCTTGTCCTAAGGTGCAAAATCAAAGCATAATGTTTCTATAATATGTATCACAATCATACGGAGTATGCAGTAGGTCAACAGCAATAGGATCAACAGGCCTTATACTGTATATTAACTTCCAATTCACAGAGCTTCTAGAGGCAACATTCATTTCCACCCTGCAAGAAACAAGTGTTTTCCTGCTCTATGGAGTGACTCAAGTCAGCACTGAAGAAAGTAAAGATTACATAGGAAAAAAAAAAAAAAAAAAGAAATTGGGATTTCTGTTTGCTTTTTTGTTCAACTTCGCCAAAACCAGCAGATATACACAGCAAAATGTCTCTCTTGGTCCACAGGTCCCTACACAGAAACATTTGTTTCTGCCTCTAAAAGATCTTTCCCATCTTCTGTGGCAAGGAAGTTACCCTTTCGTTTTTTCCTTTTTTATCTGAGTAGAATATTGCCAGCTAACAGGATACATTTCTATGTAGTCTGATATCCTTAGAATACAAGTGCAAGCTGTTTAATACATTGGCAATAATTGTCAAAGGTTTGAAGCCTCTCTGGGGAGCAGCAGGAGATTTGCACAGGAATTTTGTGCACTGCTAGAAATCCCTATCAGTGTGTATTACTACCCACTCAGAAGGCAGCCTGAAGAAGTGTCTCTCATGCTCAAAACTCTGCCACCTTTGCTTTCCAAATAGCCTTTTAGTTCTTAGGAAAGTTGACTCTGAGAAAAGGAGCACAGACAGGCTTTCAGCCTGTCTAGACATTCTGGATGCTGAATGTTTAATAGCCTGGTATAGCATAGCTGGACTATAGCAGTGGAAAGTGATGAAGACAGGAAAAACAATAGGCAGAACTTCTGGTTTAACAGGCATAAATACACCGTGTCTGTAGCTGCTCTGAGCTGGTAGCCTGCAGGAGGCTGGGAAACAGTCATCCACTTTATGTCAAGGAAGCTCTGTCTAGACAAATCAGAACTTCTTTCCACAGAACTTTACCTTCTTTGCATATCCCTTTGTCTCCCAGAAGTTGCTAGAAATAAGTGTTAGGCATCAAAATTTACACAAAAGGCACTGTCCAGCAAGTCAAAAATGAGAATCAGTAGTTGGTTTGTTTTGGCTTCCTTTCACAAAATATTATCTGCACATTGGCTAAGGACACAGTCCTTCCACATACTCTTTTTTCATCCTCTCTCACACATTTTGGAAAATAATCCATCAAGATACATGAAATCTGAATTTTAAAAAACCCTGACAGAACTAAAGTGCAACCTAAAACTCAGGAACCTCAGCAGCAGCTGATCTCTGGAGTATTTAGGACCATGAATTACACAAATGATGGATGCTCCTCAATTAATTCAGCACCCATTGTTGATCAGCTGATTTAAAAAACAAAGTCACCTTTATGGCTTTGAGTGGCTTTAATGTTTGTGGTTGACCCACTGGGTTTGTAGGCATAAAACAAGTACTCAAGTTTCACCATCCTTAGCATGTAACAAGACTTGTAGCTTATGCAAATGCTGGAAGGAAGACAGGAATACCTTCCCTCACTTTATTTCCCTGTAAATGAGTTGCATCACAGCTGTGAACACCACTAATTTCTCTTTTATCAATTAGTTCAGTCTTCAATTGGTTCAGCAGTTATCAAATGTGTGCTTTTAGAGCCCTTTTTTTGTCTAAAGGAAGTTAACTTTAGCAACACAGAACACAAGCGTTAAATTGCTCAGTTGTAACTTACAGGGCTCAAAGCAGTTTATGATGGAAGAAAACTGAAGCCAACACAAGGCTCTGAGGTGGTGCTTATTGCAACCATTTCCTTGAACTTCCATTTCATCCTTCTGTTGACATTAATTGCAGACAAGAAAGACAGTGGATTTGCATTACATTTGGGCATATGAGAGTCACAAATTACAGATTTAATAAGAGTCCTTTAAGGCCTCCTGTGGAAAGGGAACATCTCTCCCCAGCTCAGCCACACAGGCTGGCTCACCACCTGCCTTGGACCTTGACCTTTCTGAATCATGTCAAACAAAGCTGTGTGCAGTCAAGTCTGCTTCAGGTAAATAACCACTGGGATTACAAAGCCATCAGACATGGTTTGATGGCCTTTCTGAAGTCCAGGTTAATGCAGTGCTTTTAAATACAGACCAGACCACGCTGAGGAATATTCTGCATACTATATTCTCTCTTTACAATTACAATTGCAACTTGATGTTTTGTAATTTGGGGTCATTTTTTTAAGATATGATCAAATAATGAATATTCACTGGTAGCTACTGCTGCAACTTAGTAATACCAAAACAAAGCTCTGGGAACATCGTTTTGACTAAAAGTGAAGAGATGAAAGGGAGGGGGGAAATAGAGGACCGAGATAAGAAGATTTATCTCTTACTATTAATTCTTAATAGTAACAATATAATAATAGTTACTATTAATTTTGCCTCACTTAAGCTACTTTAATATTTATGATAACAAGTATTTTGGTCTAATCTGAAAGTAGGATCAGCATCTAACCGTAGAAAGGGTAGCACAGTACTCCTGCTGGGACTCAGCAGGTTCTTGGTTCAGAACTCAAGAGCAAGAGCAAGCCCATCTTCAGAGCACTCACTGAAAGGAGGGAGGTGTTCTGCAGACATGTACAGCGTATTCATAGTGCATGGAACCACCTGCACACACCTTGCTAGAATTTCTTCAGCAGGTCTTGCATGATGAGCATTTTTTCATATTAAAAATCTGCATATGCTACAGCAGATTTTTCTTTGGATTCCTGCATATCATCCTACAAAATAGTACGGGACAGAACCAGATTAAGTCCCTATATAGATAAAAATCTGAAAATACTAATTTCTCTGAGTAGAAACTTAAGGTTCAAAAGTCATATGTAACAGGAGAATAATGATACAAAATGTGGCTGAGCATTAGTTACACCGGGAACAACAGCAATGCAGATACCACAACTACTGAGGACTAAGCACCTTTCTCCACTAATCCTTTCCAAAACTGTTTTTCCTAATTCAGCCACGTTTACTGTCAGTGGTGCTTCAGCTGCAGAGTTCATGCTTTTCCAAGTTTTACCTGTAATTAGAACTTGCCTCAGTGAGAAAAACATCTCCCTGGTTTGTACTCTAGAGTAGCTGGTGCCTGCATTCAGAGCTTATTTACTGAAGACAAAAGAGTTTTCTTCTGACTGAACTTCAGCAAACTAGACAAGAATAACCAATTTCTGCTTCTACTTTTTCCAGTAGGCACTACAGGAGCAACAGCAAGGATACAAATGTAGGAAGCAGGTCCCAGCACTTCTGGCATGGGAATCCATGGAAGATAACTCAGGGAGAAGAAAGACAGAACTGGATTCCTTGCCACTAAAATCAATAACGAATGTGTAATACAGACTTGGTACTAATCAGGGTGTTATTTACACAAATAAGTATAAGCAGTGGTTGCCAGAATCTTTTTTTCCAAGACAAAATAGAGGAGCCACCTTTCTGCAGTGGAGCCCAGGGAAAGGACAAGAGGCAACGAGCACAAGCTGAAATACAGGAAATTCCATTTGAACTTAAGAAAACACTTTTTCCACTGTGATAGATTGCCCAGAGAGACTCAAGTCTCCAGCCTTGAAGAGACATTTAAAACTTGGCTGGACCTGGCCCTGAGCAGCCTGCTGTAGGTAGCCCTGCTCTAAGCAGGGAGGGGTCAGACTGGACAATCTCCAGAGGTTCCTTCCAGCCTCAACTAGTTTGTGACTCTAAGACAACCTTTTCATTCAATTAAATGACACAGCAACAGCCAAACACAATCTACTGCTCTTAAATCCAAGAAGACATGCAAGTCCCTTCTCATCTCTATGCTTATGTAGGTCTGTGCCTTGTCAGATTATCATTGTAAGATGTAATGTTTCATTACAGTTCTTGTAGTAAGGGCAGACTTAAATCAATTCCCTTTCTAGGGCCAATTTTGAATGTAGCCTGAACAAATGTAACAGACAGACCCTGGAACACTTCTAATGAGAACAGTAAATTAATCTAAGACGTTACTGGCTGATGAGAAAATTTGTGATAGCTTTAATTGGGATAACAGTGCCAGGAAAAATACAAAAGTACCACTGCTTGATCAGCACAGAATCAGTAACATAATTTGTTTACACCCTGTGCCAGACAACACTATGAAATATTAAGACATAACCCTTACCAAAGAGATAAATATTGTTAAATAATAGCTATTACTGAATTTCAGAACACAATTAACATTAGTTTTTTAGCCTTTCCTGATGCAGAAACTCAACAAAAGACAGGCAGCTGGAATACAGGAAAGAAACCTGTGTATCAGTTTTAAGCCAACTGGCAGACAATTTGCTGGCAGAAGAAACAAGAATGAGCATCACACAAAAATATTCATCAGACAAGTTTGTTAAAGAGTGCTTACCACATGTGATAAGCACTGTTACTGTTTTAGACAAAACTGGCAAACAATTATACTTGGTGAGATAAAGACATAGGGAAATACTACAGTTGCATTAAGAAAATGCAAAGGAATTTGGATAGCAGAGTAGTAAGTAAGGCTGAGAAAGGATGTTACAGAAATTTCAAAAGGAAAAGGTAACTAATTTTTTTTCTAAGCCATTAAGAGCTTTTCTTTCTACCTCAGTTTCAGAAAGGCCCAACCATGCTTCTGTTATTATTTTTTCTTCCCTAGACAAGCATAAGTAACATTGTCATGTTCCCCATCTAGTGCAGTTTAGTGGTAGATGAAATCAACTGTTTCTTACCTCAGCTTTAGACCTTTCCTAAACCCCAAAGCCTCCCATTTGCTTTTTATTGTGCATATTGTAGAGCAGCATGGTAAACCATTTCCTTACCATAACCACCACCTGTTTTAGTTATGTCAGGATAAGCAATACCAACATCCAAGTCATTTCAGTCCAAAGCTGCTGTTAATAGGATGCCCTGCTTCTGAAGGGGGCACCACCGCAATGCAAGTCATAGAGAAGCTGGAGGTTCAGAAGAGAGGAAGTTTCCAGCACTGCAGCACCTGTACAGCTCTTAACACTAGTTTTCTTAAAGATACAGAAGAAGCTTCAAAATAAACATTAAGAAACTTATGTACAGAGTGTTAATCAGATTATAAAACTTCTGTTCCAAGTACTTCCATGCACTATGTGTGGGGTGCCATGAGAACCTTTAACAACTCAGGAGGCGGAAGACTCTAGCCAGATATAGTTGTACATTCTCCCTCTTCTTATCTTTACGACACAATACACTAGTGATCTCCAGTGAATATAATAGCTCAACCCACCTCCCTGTTAATTCGAAGATCTGTAAGTTTATTTCACTGTTGAATATATTCTGCTCTTTTTATCAGTAGCAGTATCTATCTACTCAAAAAACGATCTACTTAAACACCTTTCATCCAACACAGAAAGAAATTCCTCTACAGTATTCTGGGAAGCTTTAGTACATCTTAAAACTGAGATAGAAGTCTGACATAAAAGCAGTAACTGCCTTCACACGGCTATTTGTGTTTTCAGGGATTTTCTTTTTACTATTACCCACCTGCTAACCTTAAAAAGCCCCTAATAGTTAAAAATCCAGAGATAGGAACAGCCAAGCACTTAACATTAAGTAAAAATACTCACGTGCCAGATAATCCACAATGCCGGTGCTCCAGGAGCCCACGTGAGAGAAGCCTACATTTCCATACACCCAGCTATCTTTCTAGTTAATGCTGTCCCAGCAGCAGAACATCTCTTACTGACTGGCCTTTATACAGCTTAGGTGTGAGTGGGGAAGAAGCACCACTGGAAGTAAAGGGTCCTGGGGAGGTAATTCACTAATTTTAAGGGTGATTGGTTTCAGGTTTTATGTGTGAGTGAGTGACAGGAGAAAGCAGCATTGTTGCTGGGAGCAGCCCGAGGTAAGGCAGGCCTTTTCAGGAGCACTATCAGCACAGCTGAGGCTGTTCAGGCTGTGAGTAGGCTCAGTCTCTTCTAGAGTTTTGTTCTGTAGAGGCAGATCCCCTCAACTAAATAAGAATTTGTTCTCAGTTCTCGTGCTGTCTTCTGGGTATTAGAGTGTATGTTGTGGGAGAGCTGTTAGGGGCTGACAGATACGCCTAAAGCTCAGTCTGATTCTTGAGAAGTACCAAGCCTCAAGCTGGCATCAGCAGCAAGATGAAAGCCAGGGAAGAAACTTGAATGGAGATCTAACATTGCTAGAATGGCCAAAAAGTGTTACACCACTGCTGCTGTGCATCACCCTTGCTCTTAATGCTTGCACCTGGGTTGAGTGAGCAGCAGAAATGGCATCTTCCATCTGTGCTTTGAAGAAACTGAGAGCATTTTCCTCCAAACAAATTCAAAGAAGTTGTTTTAGATGGAGACATTATCTGATACGGCCAAAGCAGGGCTCTGAAGTTTCACTTGAGGAATTAAGCCTGTAGGTATTCAAGGAAAGGTGGAGACTGAGAGCCTTGTTATCTCTATTCCCCCACCCTCTGCATTTTACCTCTGCAGGGGGTAAACTCATCAGGAGTGGGAAGGACTGTTTGGTACCAAGGTCTAGTGGTGGTCTAATGATGCTTTGCCCTCAGGCTGCACTTAAACACTTAGTGCAGAAAACAGGTGGTGCCACCCCCAGCTGGAGGGAGGTGGCCAACACCAGGGCAGGGTCAAGGGGTAAGCACGTCTCAGCAGCTCCAGGGCTCAGCAGAATCCACCTCTGCAGCTTCATTGGGCTGAGCTGGCCGACTGTGTATTTAAAACAGATGTGGGGGACCCAGGAGCTCTGTTTGCTGACTCAAGTGTAAAGGGGTGGTTAAGGGTGGCAGGAAGTAGGGGCTAGGGGTTGTATAGGGAGAGGTTAATATCTTGAGATGTCAGCACAAACTTCTGAGGGAGAGGATGTATTGGAGGCTATATTCATGCAATTTGTTCAACCATTTTTTGGTGCTATCTCATTAGCTGGAACAGAAAGAAATGTTGGAGTTGGAATGTGCTGTATTCATCTGTTCTAGGCTATAAATTGACTGTGACACATCACATGGAGGCTCCATAGTGCTCCGTGTTGTTGTCAGCATTTATGGAGTGGCACCCTGTGAACCACAATGTTTTCTTGTGCAGATATGATTGGAGGGATTCACAAATACAGTAAACTTCCTCCTTTGTGTGCTGTAGTAACAGCCAGAATGGTATCAAAGAAGTCCTGAGGATGATACCTGGACACAGTGGGGTGCTGTATTCACCTGCAACGTAAATATAGCAGTAAATGTGCAGCCTTTTTACAAGCGAGAAAGCTAAGACACAGGAGAAGATTAGGAGTGGTCAGTTGACAGACCCAGATGGAGAGTGACTGCAGACAGCCCGAGATGCAATCAATCACGATACAGGATGTTAGTGGTAGAGTTAGGGAGGTAATGCCACGAACCACAACTTTTACTGTCATGCACTTTCGCACCCCCAGGTGTTTAATGCAGCCTTTGCATCTACATTAAACAGCTGTCTTTAAATAATCATACTTTCCCACTGATTCTATGTCCCATTCAGCGTTCAAGAACTGCCTCACCACTCAAATAATTATGCTTTCAAGGAGGGTGCGTTAAGAAAAGCCCTTGGACTCTGCAGAAGATAAGACAATTAGCAAGCAAAAGTTGGCTTTGTAGCAGAAATAACTAATGTTTGATGAAAAAATCGTTTTCTCTCAGCTATGAATTTTAAAGCTATGAAACTTCTAAACCAATCTGTTAAATCTAGATTCTTAATTTTCTGATGCTGAACACTGGAAAACATTAGATTTGACTTTCCAAATTTCTGAGGAATTGTGAATTCAGAGGAAAGCGATGCTTGCTACCTCCCAAGGAAATGTAAGATAGATCTAGAGGTATATAGCACATATTTTAGGAAGAATTAGTTCAATATTAATTCTGCATAAGAGTTGTGACAGTGACAAGCCATTTTGCCTTTCTCTCTCAATTTTCCTTCCTGTAAAATGGAAATCATAATTTCTAAATGTGGCATTTATATGTATGGAGAGGGTGCAATTACTGCCAGTACAGGCTGTGCTGGATTTCAATCGGGAAGTTAGAAAAAACTCTCAGTAAATATCTTGATATTACACCTAGCCAATGTGTATACCATCAGGGAGTAAGAGAGGAGTTAGTCCACAGTGAATTTCCTAAGAGAAGTGCTCCTTCCCTGGGGCTCAGCCTAGAGCTGGTTTGCTTTATTTTTTTGTGGACTTCTCCAGTCTGGAGGTGTCAGCTCTATTTTGTTGTTGCCTATGGGCATTTGGCTCTGAGTGTTGCTCTTGAGCTCCAAGAGGATGATTCCTCTGGTCTTTTCAGAGTAATCTACAGGAAGAGGCTTCCTTATGCCACTTTCTTCAGAAGATGCACCAGTTCATACCATCCCTAATCCTTTCAAATCCTGTGAGTTTTGGTGCTTTGAATTTTCAGTTCAAATATTCCTTAATATTTATCAAAGAAAGAAGGGAGGTGTTCCTTTGAATGGGGAATTAATGTATTGGTTTGATGCCTGCAAAGGTTTCTGAGAAAGGAAGAAATCCTACTGGAGTGTGATATGGCACAGACTGTTTAAAAGTTAGTGTCTAAGCTATTTTCAGGCCTTGGTTACAGCACTATGACTTTGTTCTGTTGAAGACAGAGGTTCTAAGTTGACTTATCCACATCCTGAGCCTTTAGTGCTCTCCCAATTTCTACCACTTCACAGAGAAACAAGGAGAGAGGGAAACAGCAAAGAAGAAATGGATAAGTGAACAGAGGCCAAGAAAATAAGTTGCTGAAGGGGGGAAACGTTCAGCAACCTGTGGGTCGTGTATGCTGATCCACCTAAACATAGTCATTTTGACCTTCCTAAAGCACCGATGGGTAACAAAAGCTGCTCCAAGATGAATAAGTGGAAGAGGGAAGAGCTGAGATGTGGGTTACTGGGGAGTGAAGCTGCCCTGCAATGTGTCAAGGCTCTCCCTTGAGCTGTCTCCTCCTGGTCTAGCTCAGTGGTGTCTTGGGGAGCAGGGCGAAGTCCTACCCATCTCACTTGGTGTCTGGGAACTGACAGCTAACCATGGGAATTGACACCTATATGTTGATGTTACTTGATCTTAATGATACTTCAAGGTGATTAACAACTATAAAATGGTTCAGCATTGAACAAGAGCCTTTAGTGAATTCTAATCTATACTAAAATATAATTCTAGTCAGTGCCTCGATAATGAATTTTGGGAATGAATTAAAAATACTTGATTCTTAATGGTTTGGTATTCTCTGATAAATTCCCAAGTTCAGTCTATTAGAATCATGTGATTTGGTGCTTTTTTTGGGTGTATTTTATGTTTTGTTGCACATTAATGTAATTTACTTAATTGTAGAGTTCAATTATATCTCAGATTACTCTTTGATTAAACAAGAGGAAATGAATACAAGAAGTTTGATATGATTAATATTTATTTAGTCCGTTTTGTAACTTCTCTGTATAGCCTTTATGAATAACTGCCTTGTACTTACATAATTTTTGTTCCTTCTGCAAGACTGCAGTACTCTTTTGTTGGTTGTAGAATTACCTTGGAATGTGAATGAAGATCTCATTTAGCTCAAATGCACTATGGTTGCTTCTGCAGCTTCTAAAGGGCACACCTCCATGCATTACAGCCTGGGATGCCAGGCATCTATAGGTTCTGGTATAAATGTTATGTCTTGTAAATTATTCTAATCCTGTGAAAAAACTTGTCATGGTGAAAGATGAATTGATTTCTTTTTTTTGTTTGTTTTCTGTTAATTAACTTCTCTTGTACCAGAAGTTATTTGTTCCACTAAAATATATAGCAATGTGGGAAGCTGGCACTCTTGATTTATGGCTTTTGCCTCATAATCTATTTTTCAAAAATGCGCTATTCAAATTTGCTTTTAGTGCTAGATGAGAGATCATTAACCTGCTCTCTTCAGGGCAAGCGTACTGGTGAAGGCAGGCAGAAGTTCAGGAAAGCTATACCTTCAGATAACATGAAGGAAAAACTCTTAAAATGCAAACATGGTGTTGCTACAGCATGACTATGGGATCCATGGAAAGAACAACAAACTGACAGCAAGTGCTACAGAACATGGCTGCATGGCTTCCTTGGGTGTTACAGCCCAAGCTCTCAGCTGAAGCCCTTGTGAGTCTCTGAGATGACCTCTTGGATATCCTCTGTTTGCTGGCATTCAGCAGAATTCAACACTGTCTTCTACGTCTGAAGTGTTCTGTCTCTAAAAGCCTCTAAGGGACTAAACTGACATTACATTCCCAGGGAGTTCTGTAGTCTTTGCAGTAGGGAAAGGTGGAGGGATTGGATGGGTGTCTTTGTTGAACTCCCCAACAAACTGACTTTGGGGGAGAAGGTGCTGCAGATGGTGGACCTGGTCATGACTCTCCTAAACCACGGAGGGCTGGGATATCAGCCCTGGCTGGTGCCTGGCTCTTGGGATACCCTTGCCAGCCTGGGCTCTCACAGACTTACAGAATGGGTCAGGCTCGAAGGGACCACAGGGGGATATCCGGTCCAACCTCCCTTGAGGTTGTCCTAAAGGGCATGGCACAGAGTTATGTCCAGACAGTTCTTGAGCATCTCCAGTGAGGAAGACTCCACACCCTCTCTGGACAATCTATTCCAGTGTCACTCGCACGGTGAAGTTCTTCCTCCTGTTCTGGTGGAACTTCCAGTGCATCACAGCAACACAGTGCCTGTTGCTTCGTGTCCTAGTGCTTGGTGCCAGCGGGAAGAGCCTGGTTCCTGGTACCCCGCCTACAGACATTTATATACATTAATGAGTTCTCAGAGTGGTGCGCCTTAAGTAGGGTGTGGGCGAGGCCGCGGAGGGCGGACAGCCGCTTCTTCCACCGAGGGGAAGTACCCCGGAGAGCCTGTACCCGAACTCCCGCCGTGG
>VZRQ01004829.1:528248-591607 GCA_013397975.1 Machaerirhynchus nigripectus | reverse complement strand
GTGTGCGGCCCCTCCGTGCCCCGGCCGTGTAGCCGCGGTGAGAGAGGGCCGGTGCCTGGCCTGGCCACCGAGAGACAATCGGGCTGCCCCCGGAGCAGCAGGGAAGAATGCGGCTGGATCCGGGGGAATGCAGAAACTGCCGCCGCGTAGCACTGTCCGACTGGGTCCAACGCGCTGGTGAACGTTGTTATTAAAAGAATGTCATTGTTTCCCTTTCTTTCATGTCCTCTGTCACTGTTTTCCTAAGGGGTGTAGGAATGTGCGTGGAGGTTAGCGAAGGAGCCAGGATATGCTCTGTTGTGCTCAGACACACTCTCGCTGTGGGGGGGAAACACGGCCAGGATTTCCTTGGGTTGGTGTTCTGAATGCAAAATCTGTAAAATGGAGTTTTATTGTGCTCCCCGGACTTGGTCGTTATTTTGTTCGTGGAATTCCGCAGTCACAGGAGTGCTGTGTTACCGCTGTGGTTGTCTCCTTCCATGTTTTTATGTTATCTAGTGCTTCTGAAAGCACATTTAAAAATATCACGACTATGTAAATGGGCATTACGTAGGCTGCAAAAAGGAATCACCGGACTGCGCTGGGCAATCCATATTGCTGCTGGCAAGGGGGCGGCGTTCACAGCCCGACAGGGATCGGGGTGGAATGTTGCCTTTTTTACAAACTCATCAGGCAAACAATTGCCCGGTGTTAGAGATTATCGATTGCTTAGTTCGAGAAGTGTGAATCACAGAATTAAGAACTCTTGTTTTCGTTCATCCCAGACTTCAAGCTTTGTTTCAGAAACAGAAAGTGGAGTTCAGATGCTACTTTTTTACTGTATTTTGGGTTGGTTTTCTTGAGGTTTTTTTGGCATATTGTTCTGGATTTTTTCCCATTCTCCAGCTATAATTGAAGTAGCATTCTGTTCCTGCCCTTCTTTATGAAATGGCTTGTGTTTTCAACCTTTTTCTATATGTGAGAATCGTCTAGAATGCTTTATTTTTAGAACCTATTTTGGATGTTTTTCTTGCAGAGTAGTCTCTAGAATCTATATACAATTATGGAAACACTGAGTGAGGTTTAAGGAGGTATTTACTAACATTTACAAGTCAGAGCCATAATTTGTAAACTCTAGAGGCAGAGCTGACAGAAGGAGAAAAAGACATTTCAAGGGGCTGTGTCTGTTATATTAAATGAAAGATGCATGCCGCCTATTGTAAAAACTTGCTCCTCTTCCTGACTTTGGTGTCTTGAGTGTTTTTCTCTTCAGATGCTC
Source organism: Machaerirhynchus nigripectus (assembly GCA_013397975.1). Classification (NCBI taxonomy): domain Eukaryota; kingdom Metazoa; phylum Chordata; class Aves; order Passeriformes; family Dicruridae; genus Machaerirhynchus; species Machaerirhynchus nigripectus. The sequence continues at coordinate 590,349 of VZRQ01004829.1, read as the reverse complement.
TTTCGTTACAATTCTTGGTAATTTAAGGGAGAACTGTCATGTTACAGCTGGTTTCTGAGGCAGAATGACTAAGGGTATGCTTATGTATTGTAGTGAAGCACCGTTTGGATAGATCCAAACTACCTGAGAAGCAGGATGGATTCTCTGGCTGCACTTCAGCCTGGGTGCAGTGCAGTGGTAACGTGGCCATATTCCTTCTGGTGTTCAAGGTAGCTACACAGCACTGCATTATGCTATGTTGATACACTCCTAGTCACCTACCAGTGCTGGAAGCCTGGGAGGGTTTTGAAAATACTTTCTAGGTCTAACGAGTCCCACACTAGTACTTAACTATGGGAACATCATTGCCCCCTTTAAGGTGCAGTATTTGGGGTTTGTGTTACTAGTTCTCTGGCCTCAAAGCACAAAGAAGTATAAATCACGACGGGAGTGGATAGAGGAAAAAATGATAAGGTTTCTTTTAGCAACAGGTAGTTTCTGCATTTATAATTAACATTAACTTCTTGTTAGTCGATATTTCCTAATGTGATTATCCTCTCCCCCGCCTCCAGCAAAGGACAAGGATGTTTTTCTGTTAGCCCTGTTGTATGTGTGCTATCCTAGCTGGAGTAACTACTGCTCTTATCCTCCCATGGCTTTTGTTTTGAGGTGGCCATCCCTGTGAATAGCTCCAGACACTTCTGCTCGACGTCACTGGAGTGAAGCGGTAATTCTTGTTGACAGTTTCATTGCTGCCCACAGGGTGCAGCATAAAAATGTTGAAATTGACTTTTTGTCAATTTTGTGTTTTCCTGGTCCCTCCAGAGTGGGATGGATGAATGAGAAATGCAAAAGCTGCCCTGAAGCACAGGACAGGAGGAGGGCAGCAGTGGGCATTTTCAGTGTGATTTGCAACTGGCTGGAAGTGAGTTACCTTTTAATCCTGACTTCGGAAGGAAGTACCAATTGCATTGGCTTTGCGTCTTTTCTTCCTGAGTGTGAACCCCACAGTCAATTTCAACCAGTTTAAGAACAGGGGGAAGTTTGAGAAAGACTGCCTTCCCCCAGTCTGTGAAAGTTGACACCTGAGAACCCTCTCCCCAAAAAACCCATAAAGGCAAGGAGGTCATGGCATTTGGTGTTCTGGAAGTGAAGAGGCGATCTCCAGCTGACCAGCATGCACCCAGTTTCAAACAAGCTACAGCACATGCTGCCTCTTTCTTAGCACCATTCAGAGATAGGTGATGGAACTGATGAAATGGGAAGGTGGGTGTAAGGCCATGACAAAGAGCTGAGCATTAACAAAAGTGTGAGAGCAAGCCTCAGTGTGTGAGTATGGGAATATATGGGCAAAGGGGGAATTTTATGGGGTGCAGGAGCTCAAGGCAACATGGGCAAGCTTAGAGGCAACTGATGTAATTAATGTTAAGTGGCCGCAGGGCTTGGAGAAGCAAATCCAGAGGAAACTGACCTTCATTAGTTCTGCTGTAAACAGAACTACTCATTAAATCAGGAACTCCAGACCTGAAGGCTGGACTAGCTGCTCTACACCTTTGAGCAGGGAAATCAAGAGGCCAGTTTTCATATGCTGCTCTATTTGTTTAATTGTATTTTTAAAGCTAAATTAATGATTATTTTCATAGTTGAAATTATTATCCTGGTAAGAAAATGTAGGAAATAACTCAATTTCGTAGTATTTTCTTCCTACTAGGTCCCTCCTACTCCATGAAAGTATATTAAATGACTCTTTCCTTATACTTTTCATGACTGCAGTATAGCTGATATGTAGTATCTCTTTTTAAGTGTATTTATGTACAAAGAAAGAGAACACTATCAAAGTGTCTTTTCTCCCCCTGCTTTATAGACATTTTGCCTTCCTCAGCTTTCCTATTAATTCACCACTAGTGGGGAATATGGTGAGAACAACTGGCACTGGTTGCTTGTGCTGTTGGTCTCCTGGAATATGAATGCTCTTGCCATTGCATGAGACCCTCCATGGCAGGGTTTGGAAGCCATGCCTCTTTCTTAGTCGTCCAGTAATGTTTACACATGTTGTAAACTACTGCCGTACAGGTATAATGTGTGCAATGTATAAAATTTAATCCAGGAGTTTTCTTGCTGATTTTCATGGTCTGAGTCACAGCTTTGTAAGTTTGACCTCTTGATCTTTCTTTCTTGGACATTGCTGTTGCATGCAAAGCATTTGTTTAAAAATAAAAACAAGGGCAGAAGTTTGATGTATGTGTTTCTGTGTATATGTCTGTAGGTGTTTCATAGCCATTGAGAGAATTCATAACTGTTTTCAGCTTCACACTAAGTGTTGTTAGAGGAAACTGGGAACCATTTTTTCCTTCCTTCTAAATGCCTGGAAAAGCCTGTGAGCTGCTCTGATTACAGTGATAACTCTGGGCAAATAAAGAAATGGCCAGGAGGAAAGAGGTGGAGTCAATGCTATATGATCTCCCTGATCTTTACTGTCCCATAAAAATTGCTTTCTGGGCCACAGGTTGCAAACTGCAAACCTTTGACGTGGTGATGAAAGAGAAAATGGAAGTAAACTTTTAAACATACAACCTGCAACTCTTAAAAAAAATCTCAGTAATTTGTAAGTTCATGTTTATTGATGCATAAATTTTTCTGCCATGATGCCCATGGTTTGGAAGACAGCATAAAAATTGAGTTGGTAGTCTTGAATGCATTATGATTGGCAGAGTAGCATTTAATAATTGTGCATAGGGAAATATATTGTGGCAACAAATCACCATATTAGATACTCTTCATAAAAGCCTAAGTATTAATGATAGTTTGAAGCAGCTGTGTGATTTTTATTTACAATAAGTTCAGTAAGATATAGTGGTGTAAACAATACGCTAATACTTTTGGTGAATTGTAGTTTTTTAGTATCTCATATTTGGTAATTTACAAACAGGGAATTGTTAAAAATTCCGTAAGTCCAGGAAAACCATTTGAACAGAATATCAGCAGATTGTGTGTCTGTTTTAACTGAATTGCCTCCACTTAACAGTAAAATGCAAGATCACAAAATATAATGAAAACTTACCACTACTGTGTTACAGTTAATATGAAAATAATTTTAAATAATTTTGGATAATTGGAAAATAAAAGATATTTTAGACAAGTATTCCATACGCTGATGAGTTTCTCACCAAATGATGAAGTTAAATTTTCCCTTGCTGTGTGTGGAGCTGCTCTTACCTAGTCTTTTTACAAACTGTAATTGTTTTCATCTTCCTGCTTCTGCATTCCCAAAGTTTCTGAATGCCATCTGGCTTTGTCATAGAGGCGCAGAATTGCACTTCTGTAGGTTACACTTGGTTTCTGCCATGTATTGATTTTTAGTGCACTGTGTTGCATGTTGTCCTCTGTTCTCCTTTTGCTAAGATAGTATTATAAGGAGAAAGTGCATGTGTTAATTTTTGAACACATTTGAGCTGGTCTGCTTAAAAATGAAGTTTCGTTTTTTATTCCTTATTTTAGAAGTACATACTCTGCAGCTTTGACTTGTTAACTTTGACATAAACTGGAAGATGCAGAAAAATCTTCAGTAAAATTATTGTAGGAAGTAAACAAATAAATATGCTTTAAACTAGTTGTCCACAGCTTGTTGGTTAATGGAATTTAAAAATTTTGTATGTTTCTGTACTAGCATCTGGGTTAAAGATGAAGAGCAAGTTGTTGGTGAGGATCTTGTCACGTTATTTACTTCAGCTATTGAAGATGACACTAAAGACATGCCAGAGTTTATCACATCACTGCCACCTCTGAATGAAGTAATGTTGTTGTAGGATGTGCTTTGTGTGTTTTGAATCTGGTTTGAAAGGAGTGGGAGAAGCTCAAAATGCGACAGGGATTTAGACAATTTTCAGTTGTTTCTGCTGTTCTGTATCAGTATTGATGCCAACAAGAGTCTTGTAAGTTTTGGTGCATGTCAGCTGGGCAATCTTTTCTTGGCGAAGCAGTAAAGAAAACTTCCTGTTTCCTTTTGTGTTTCTAGTAAGGTTGAGCTTGTCATCCTGTGCCTGTGAATGTCGCCTCATCTGTCTTCCAGAGTTAGTTCAGGAAGGAGTATCTCTTTCATAGTAATTTGACAAAAAGATCAAACCAAGGAGTATCCCTATGAAATTGACTGCAAGGATTCAGTGCTTTATGCTCTGCCCTTCCCTCTTCACTTCTTTTACTAAAAGAAACCTGAGTATGATGTAGATCAATAAGTAAATGTACTTCCACTGAAGAATTTTGAGTAAAGTTTGTTTGAATGTCAAGATTGCAAAGAGTTCAGGTGTCCTGAGCTAGGCACAAATAACTTAATTGATTTGCTGCCTAGTTGTAGAGTAAGCAACAGTGAACAAAGTATGGAAAAAGAGAGGTTTTATCCTACAGTTAAATCTTTCAGGAGGCTCTTAAAAAGATGTATCAGGTATTTTCTTAATTTAAAAAATTGCTTTTGCCTTTTATATGTTGTGCATATAAGTACTGTATTATTCCACATTTGGGTTACCTCAGATTTTTCTTTTTCCAGAACTTTGTGTGAATCTTTGGAGCTGTCTCAAAAGGCATGGTAGAGCCATCATAAAGAGTTGTAAAGAACGAATAACTATTTTATAAGAAGCCATTCTTCTTGTGCACCTACCAGGATCTCTAAAACGGCTTGAGAACAGCAGAGCTGTTATTTAATGTCAAATTGAATGAATTTTAGAAGTGGTACTTGCAAAATTTGGCCAAAAATCAACTCAGCCTTCTTCTAATCCTACCATCAGTGAACTGTAGAGATGCTTAGTTCCATCAGTGATCTTGACTCTCTGCTGGGATTAGGCTTGACTTTCCCTTTCAGTTGGACTTGGTAAACTGCTGCTGCTTTTGCTGAAAGTAACTGCACATCATCCAAGAAGTTGAGCTGAAGTTGGCAGCAAGTGTTTGTCTCAGAAGAGACACCTCTGTGACGTGCTGTTACTGCCCACTGTGGTGCTCTGGGCAATGACATCCCATGTTGCTGAAGGGAGGGTTTCCTTCCCCACCCTGCCAGGTAGGGATTGAGGCCTGCTCTGCTTGTAACCATCTTGTTCTTGGAAACCGGAGGAGAATTCTAAGCTAAACTAATGCTGTGTTGTTTAATTAGATTGATTCCCCCAGTTAGTTACTATCGTTACTTGATATTATACCTGTGCACCACTAATTTTCATGTTATAAGAAAGAATGAGAGCAGGGGATCCAGAGAAGCCTCAAGGATTTTCCTGTGTTTTGCTGTCTAGTAGTTTCCTTTAAAATATTATTATTTTATTTGAAACAGCTGTTGCTATGTTTCAGAATTAGGTGGAATGAAGCAACTTGATTTGCTCCTGAGGAAGTTACTTTCATGTACATACAGCAACTGGCTTTAAGCTAATTCATGTACTCTGTTCGGAGCTTCATGGGCACAAAAGATGCAGGGTGAGCATTAAAGCATCTAGCTTGACCCTCCAGTGGCAACGTTTTTAGAAGTTTTGGAGACTGTGGTTCCACAGACATTTCTCTTGGTGGCACTGCTGGCTTAATTTTTTTTTTTAACCCTGAGCAGTTTCCTGATCATTCACCATAAGGCACTTCAAGCAGTTGTACTGAGGCTGAGGAGGTGGTATGGGATCAACCCGAGGGTAGGAGCAGCTTAAGGTAGATCTGTGTCCAGGAGAAATGTCTCTGGACCATGGCCTGAAGGAAGTTGAAAACTGACTTGAATACCTTTGAGGGTTGCATGCAGTCCCTGTAACTAGTAGATGTGTTCAGCTATATTGCATTAATGATACTTACTCACATAGTGTGAGTAATTTCTTCTTTCAGCTGAATAAAGAAATAAATGTTCACGATAGTGCATAAGATGATCATTTGATGTCTGCTGATGCAAGACTTACTTACAAAAGCAAGTTTTGGAAGAATAGATGTGAAACTAAATCCTCTGAGGTAAACCTAAGCATCTCTATGTTAAAATACGTAAACGTCTGATGACTCAGTAAAGTATTGCCTATAATACTTCTGCATCAACGTGAAGATCTTTTTGAGTGTTCTGAACAGCACTATAGCTGATGCAGATATTGAAATGATTGCAGTGAGGCTTCACTGCAGCTAACTCAAGTAGACACCGCTGACTTATTATTTGGGTTGTCTCTCAGTGGTTTTAGTTTTTCACCAAGGGAACAGGGCTCTTCAATCAAATGATGGTTTAAAATCTGAATTTTGATTGCTCTGTGAAAAAGAGAGCACTTGCTGAGTCATTGCCAGGTGGTCCTAGTCAAATCTCTTCAGTCCTGCATGTCTGGTGAGGAGGGACTGGAAAAGCTGTATTTTGATGAGTGTTGGCAAGGACAGTTCATTTTGAAACATTCCTCAAGCTGATTTCCTTATTTTTTTGCTTTTCTTGGCTTCTCTTCTTTCCTGAAACACGGAATGTAAATTTACTACCTTTCAAAAACAAACAAAGCACCCCAAAAGCCTACGTCAGGCAGACAAAGAAACGTGTTGGGGTAATAATAGAAAATACATGATCATGTGCAGTCAGTATAGAAAATCTTGGAGAAGGAGAGTCAGGAAATGGTATCGAAGTCTTAGTCTGGAGTTTGTCATTAATCTGTACTTTTTCTTGCACCCTAATTCTTCCTACAACATAACTTGAAGACTTCAGTTTTTCAGCCTTGGTCTTCATCAAAGACAGGAGCAAGTGCACGCAATCAAGACAGCTGCGAGCAGCTTTTAGCGGGGAGGTTAATGAGTTTTGGGCTGTAGACCCATGGTGAGATTTAAAGAGCTAGGAACTAACAGTGGTCTAGTTGCCAACATTTTCATCAAAAATACAAAAGCTGATATAGTTGAAGAGTGAATGGAATGATGTACTGTGGCCTTCAGAACTGTTGTGATGCTTTGCTGTCACACCTATAATTCTGGCATATGGCTGCACTCCCTCAGTGTTTTGTTATAGGGATTTGGAGCTCAGGGACTTCATTCAGGAGAGGTCTTTGAGTTTTGTAGCTCTTCCTGGATTTTTCATAAATGAATTAGTAGGAAATCTTTTTGAATCTTTGAACTTTTCAACGTGCTGTGTCAAAGAAGGGTCAGGCTTTACCTGTGCATCATACTCAGGATTCCCTCCTGTTGTTTCAGATATGCTTTGGTCCCTGTGTTGTGAGGTACAAGTCCACAGTCACCCCTTGTTTGCCATTACTGAGTTTTTCATTATTTTTGCATGGCACTCAAGATTTTATTAGCTCTGCTCTGAGACTTCAAACTTGTCTCTTGGAGCTTATAAATGTGGCAATTTTCCTTTAGCGTTTCTTAACCCAAGAGACAAGGAGGTATCTGTTCTGTCTGTCAGTCCCTACCAACCCTGTCCAAATAAATGTCTCTTTGAACTAGATTATTCCAAAGAGTGCAGTTTGTTTGCTTATCTTAAATGGCTGTCTCCACCAAGATGTGTATCTTCACATGATTTCCTTTCTGCAGGTTGTTTTGAACAGGTTTAATTTAATACTGTCAAGTTAAACTTTTTTTTTCAGAAAAGAAGGTAGCATTATAAATGAGTTTTAAATTTTAAAAACTTATAATTTATTTCCTCACTGTACTATACAGTTGATTTTTCTTTTCATTTTTGGTAACAAAATTGTCTATTGCAGATGCATTTACGTTTAGTATACCCAGATGTTGGTCAAACCTTGGTGGTAATCTATTTAATAGCAGTTAAGCAGTGAGTAAAGCTTCCAAAAAAATTTGGTGGTGATAATGGAGTATTTCTGGCTTACTAACTGTTAATTCAGGTGTGCTGTCCTGAAAACACCTGATCCTCCAGTATACTGTCATATTTTAAAATTTGTATATAGGTCAGAATGTGATACGTGAATATTTTTAGATAGTGGCATGATCACTGTCAATTAAATAGGTAGCTTTGCTGTGTAAGGGGGTACTTACCTCCCTCTGTGTGATCTGTTAGAAGAGATAATACATTTTGACTAATTTAAAGAAACTTCAATTTGTTTTGTGACTAGAAAATGTTTCAAGTGCTTTGTTACTTTGTAGTATTTTTTCCTTTAAAAGCTTGTAGTCTAAATTAATCTGTTTCTTTTGTTACCAATTGCTTTTTACAAGATTTCAATTTAGTGAGTCAGGCCTAGGACTATAAAAAATGAAAAATCTGGTTTAATAAATTATTCATTGACTAACTTTATAATTCCATTAGATGGTTTCTTTTGAAACTGATCGTAGTACTTTAGTAAATGATTGTAAAGATTTTTGTATTAAAAATTAAAAGATTTGGCTTTCTGTTGATGCTTAGAAAAATGGCTTGCTGATACTGCTTAATTTGGGTTTTTTTTGAGCTCTGTAATATTACCTTGTTCAGGTAAACTGAGATGTGTGTGTATAGCTTGGCATATTTTTCCCTGTCAAAATCTTTTTGACAGTAAATTTACTGATACCTGATTTTAATTTTTTTTTAAATTTTAGCTTTTAAATGCATTTCAGCATGGCTGATGTTTCAATAACATGGCAAAATTGATCATTGCTCACTGGCTTAGTTTCAAATGTGATACACAGAATACAAGTCAGAATACAAGTGTTGAGTTTGCCCATATATTACTTTTCTGCTAGAATATGGCAGAACTTAATACAGCTCTTCAGATGGTACCTTTCAAATGGAAGAAGTTTGTATCTCCAGAGGGTTCTTAGGTTTATTGGCTGAGGTAAAAGGACTGCATTCAATACCCTCCTAGGTTCTTTTCTAAGATGTGTTTTTTATTATGGTAACTACCCATTTGCAGGTACCTGGAACTTGTGTTCCAAGAACGTTTACTGGTATATTTGAAAGAGTTTAAGGTTTCAGTTGAAATAACCAATTAGTTCTATGTCTGTGTTTTTCCTTCCTTTTTTACAGAAATCTGGTTTTGGTCTTGGTCTGCACTTTAAAGAAGTATGTCTTCAGTTAAGAAGAGAATAATGTAAGGACACTGGATGCAGAATGGCCCTCGGGAATCTTAGGATTGAGTTAGGTAGTGTTTGGAGGCAGGAAAGAATGGAAAAGAACTTTCCTTTTTTCTTATTTTTTTTTCTTCCCTGAAAACTTTTTTTATCAGTTCTTCGGCTTTCTTTATTCGGCACTTCCTATGAAAAGACTGGGCAGGCAGGTACAGAAACTAGAAGGTATCGGTCAATCAGCATAGGAGGCAAGGAAAGAAGAGAGGACTGTGATGGTTTGAATATAGAAACCCATACATAGTTTGATGTAAATTGACAAAAGGAAGGCTCCTTCTGTCTGCACAAAAGGCAGACATCCCTTCCTGGGAGGCTTCTGGCTGCTCTGGGTCCATTCTCTGGCACAAAGAAATATTAAGAAATTTGTAAACAAGAAAAGTCTAAATGTTGGGGTTCAGTACCTGAATTGATAGCTTTTTCCAAACCTAGTGGTTTCTTAAACTCAGGGAAAAAGGAAATCTCAAAAAGCATCTATTATTTAAGGTCAGAGCACAGACATGAAGCTGGTATTGCTGTGTAATTAATTACAGCTTGGCCCATGTGCAGTTCTCGTTCCTAAAGCTGTCAGTTCTTATGTCAGTTGTAGAACTGAGGGTGTTTTTGTGGCTATTCTTAATTGCTTTGTTTACTTCTCTTCCCAGGACTTAGCTGTATCTGCTTGTTGTCAGATCTTGGCCGCAAAGGGAGATCACTTGTAACATCGCAGGCATGCGCTGCCCTTCCTTGGGACTGCATGTATAGGACAGAGAGCCTGAGCTCAAACCTTGCTTAGAATTGCAAGGTTTCTGGGATAGATAACTATAGGCTGGCAATCTAAGTACCATGGATAATAACACAGCAGCATCATTCTGGGAGTTAGGCAAGTTTCTGGAGAGTTAGGTCTTGGAAACTGCTTCCCTAAAACGTATTATGGTGGAGGGAGATGGTGCCTGATACTGTGGTAGGTTTGGACTACCTGTGGCGCACAGAAAAGCAGTTCTGAGTGTGTCTCTGCTAATGCACTCACATTTTCTCTGAATTTGTGCTGCTTGGTTGGCTTCCCTTTCAGCTAATTTTTTTAATCTAAGATTTTAACTAAGGCTGCTGTTGAATTCTTTCAGTTATGAGAGCTCAAACAGGCAGGTAGCCTTGAAGAGGATTAGTTTATCAGATGTCTAGTAAAGTGCAAACTCTTCCTGCAGCTTTATCCACCCTCAGGCTATTGAAGTGTGATCTTATTGTCTGAACCAGTGAGGCTACAGAATTAAACTTTTTCTTCAGCATGGAGAAGTTGGTGGGTTTTTTCCCTTTGGACTTTAGGAGACAGTGATGTCTAACTTAAATATGTCTTTTGCTGAAAGCTACTTTTAATTAATACCAGGTGGTTTTTTTCACCACATCAGTATCCCATACCTTTCTTTATTGGGCCTGTCAGCTGGGCAGTGGCAGCAGGAGGTTTGGAACTGCAGGCCTGCCTATTAGGCAAGCAGCCAGCTCACCATCAGTAGAGTGTACGGATTTGCAAATCATTTGTTGCAAGCCTCATAAGAAATTAATTTGTGGGCAGAAACATCCAGCTCCTCTGATATTTGTCAGCAGCTGAAAGTTAATAAGGAAATCTTGACTGGAAAACATGCTTAAAAATTATATATATGTGTGTGTGTGTGTGTATATATATATATATATATATATATATATATATATACACACACCCCCCTACCTAGAAACAATAGTAGAAAGTAATAAAAAAAATGTGTGTGGTATTGATGTATTGTGTACTAGTATTGGCATTTATGGATATAAACTAGAGATATTTCATAAGAAAATGGATATATCCGCTTTGCAACAGAAATTGAAAATTGCTGCTGTAGTACTTGTGCAATGGAGTGTGCAGGACAGCTCTGCTGTGTGTTGTTGGCGCTGTTGATTGGGAGAGGAGAACTAAGGGTTTGTGGTCTGTGGCACTTGCAGTAGTGGTGAAGGGTGATATGCTGAGCAGTAATGGTGGGCTAGGGGCAATGTATGCTGTTAAGTTGTGCTTTGAAATATTTTTCTATTTCTCCATTGGTTGCTTCTGTGTAGTCTTTTTATCTGTTTTCCAGCACTACTGACATTATTTAAAATAGAAAGAACTTACTCAGATACTCTAATGAAAGATTTTACTAACATTCTGGAAGAAAATGAAGTCCTGTTTTAGCAGTCATGCCAAATGGGTTAACACTTTGAAGGGTGGTTAGTCTGTGCCATTGGTTTCAGCTTGCAATGGTCTATAACTTGAATTGTTCATTATGTGCATTGTGGGAAATGCACTCCTGGGGAAAAGAGTACAATTAACATTTTTCTACAAGCTGTAATGTATAAAAGTAATTTGCAAAGAAATCTTTAAACACTTTCATAGAGCACTTAATATCACAGTCACTGCAACTAGAAGGCATTGTTGAGGTGCTTTGAAATGAGTGCTGTTAAATATTATCCCCATGCATCTTGCTGTGTTCTATGGTTTTTTGTACCTTCTAATTTTAGAAATATCAAACCAAGGTAGCTAGCATGAGAAAATTGGCAATGGAAAGTGTTATGCAGGGAGCAGGTGTCTTAAAATAGTGTATTAGACTGAGATCTTTCTAAATACATGAGTGAAAATTATTGACACTGCTTTTAATCTTCTCTCATCCTGTGCAAAGCACTCATTCTGATGTTTACCAAGTCCTGTTTAGCATTTCCTGTGCCCTGCCTACCACAGTGATGAGCTATATTTTAATTTCTCCTTAGATCGTATCTCTTTATTGCATCTTTCTATGATTAGAGTACTTCAGGATTCTCATAATCATCTTGTCCTGTCCTTACAGTTGGAAGATTCCAGTAAACTTCCCTTCCCTCAGGAAGTAAGATATAGTTAGGTAACTAGTAACTTTTATTTTTATTGTGAAGATCAAACCTACTGAAACTATTGATTTCTCTTTTAAGTATAAAAGACATAAAGGTTGCTTTTGGTAATGGTAGATGGTTACACAGGTCTGTTGGCTCTTTGCTTCTGTGGGCAATAAATTGAATTAGTAGCAGTGGATTTTTGCTGAAGGTGATCTGAAGGGTTGGGGGATGGTTAACTTCGAAAATGGACTTGCGTGTATGTGATTTTGTTTGTCTGAAGGTAAGACTGAGATGTTCCAGGGTAAATAGACTGTGAATCGCATGATAAACTTTTGCCAAGTCTCAGTTCTGGAATTGCTGAGATTACGGTTTCTGTGTCCATGCAACTCTGTTTACTTTGTAGGACGCTCTTTGACCAGGACTGCACTGTGGTAGGTGCTGTGCAAACACAGAGCTAAAATTGTCACTGCCACAGAGTTTCTGAAATCCATAATGACAAGGAGCTGAAATGAGGTTATAATGATGAATTGTTTGTGTCCAGCAGCCTAACCTTTGGGAAGTCTTTTGACAGAGGAGAGTAGGAGAGATTTTTGAGGTGTATAGCAAAGTAGCTCTACTGGTGTTTCTCAGTTGTCAGTCAAACATGAAGGATAGCCAGGGATAAAACTCAAAGGTGGCAGGTGGAAATGGATTTTTCCTTTTTTTCCTTTCCTTTTTTTTTTTTTTAAATGTAGCCAGTGACAGGTTCTAAGTATGCATCAGGAGTGGGACTTGGCATTTTGTAGCTGCGTCTGAAGACTTTGAAACCAAAATCCCAGTAAGTTACATTAATAGAGAAAGGAGGCAAAATGATGTTGAAAAGACAGATACTGTCATTATGAACGATTATGCAATTATTGTATAACAACATTGTGAGGTGCTATGTGTGAGCAGAGTTCTGTGAAGTCCAAAGGAAAAAGTGATGTAATAACTGAAGTACAAACCTAGGGTATGACTTAGAGATAGGTAAGGGTAAGGACCTTGAAGGAGTTGATAGAAACAAATAGTATTGGGATGAACACTGAAAGTTCTGTCTTAAGCACGATATGCTTGAGGTGCAAACTATGCATGTTAGTATCACTGAGGGAGTTTTAATGGGTTTTGTGACCCTAACCATAGGATTGTGCTAAGCAGTCTGGTTCAGTTCCTATTATAAGTACATTCTGAACTTTTTTCCCCCCAGCACAAAGAATATATTTTTCATTTCTATCACACATGTTTTGTTTCAGCTCAGGAAATAATTCTTGAAATGGATTAAACTCATGACTTTTGAACTGCGTGCATATAATTTGTGATCTAGGAAACTAAGTGGTAAGTGGAATGAGGTGTTTCTATTGAAAGTTTGTGAATACTGATCTCAAAGTTTGAATGCTAGCAATACGTTTTTCAATCCTAAAGGCTTTGGAATTGCTTTATTTGAATGTTTTTCTTATGATTTAGTAGGCCCACTGTCATTGATATCTTGATGACAGAGGTTAGTGGCAGCTTGAGTTGCCAGCAGACTTTTACATATATCACTTGTGATGCAAGTTGTGGTATGTTATAGATGCAGCAAAGACCCCATGGTTTTGACTTCATTGCAGAGGTTTTAATAATTGGGAGTGAGAGAGCAGTTGAGTAATAATCAAATTAACCTGGATTGCCTAAACATGTAATAGATGTGATCCTTTTTCTGTGAGGAACTGACTTGATTTGTCAAGATGTCAAATTGGTCACAAGCCAAGCTAATCACTTCTGTGGGTTACATCAAGAAAGACAGAAGAAGTGCTCCATATGTTCTGATCTGTATTCATTCAGTTTTGCCTAACAAAATTTTAGGTGTTAGGTAGGGTTTGTGACACCTCCTTGTTTTAACATTTCCAACCTGTGAAAGTGGTAAAACATGGTGAAATCTGGACTGTGCTGTTTTTAAATGCCCTCACCATTAAGTTCTTAATTCTTCCACAAGAGGACAACCTTAGGGAGTTGCTAGAAGAAGCAGCATTGGTGTGCTTGCAGTTCTCTGAGACTATGCTTCTTGGATTGGGAGGGACTATTTATCCTAATTTGATAGCTTTGGAAGTACTATGAATATTTTATATTGACCAAGTTACTGGAACGCTTTAACTGTGTGAACATATTGGTTTAGTTTAATGGGAAGGAGGAGGTGGAGGTGTCTAGGGAAGATAGGCAGGAACAGAAAGAATTTTGTGTTTTGGCAAAGAATTTGAGTGCTGTTAAGCCAATGACTCTGTCATCTCTTGTGTTTTGGGGTTTTTTTCTTTGCTTTTTTTGGCTTCTTTGTTTTTAATTAAGCCTACAGGACTGCTGTTGTAAAAGATTTTTTTTTTAATTTTTTTTCCCACATTTTCAGCTCCCACTCACAAGTGTGGGTTGTAATAATTCAGGCATTCGGACTGAGATGTAGGAGTCCTGAAGATGGGTGTATCTGAAGAAATCAACATAGCCTTAAGTACCACCACAAGATGTTAAAATAGACACTATCTAGACTTCTGTCTCAATCTTTCTCTCATTTTGCTTAAGGGAAAATAGGAAATCAGTTTGGTTACAGGTTCCGAAAAGGATCTTCTGAAGTATCAGTCAGTAAACAAGGCAGAGCCAGTAGGTGGTGAACAGTACTCATGATGGGTCACAGGGCTTTGTCTAAGAGCAGAGTTAGAGGAACTGTGTGTATGAGTAAGTTCTATTGCAGTGTCTGGGTCTCTGGAGGTAGATGTGCTGAACTATGATTGAGAGCAAAACTTAGCTCTGTAACTAAACCCAGTTTCTACTTTTCTTCAATTCTCTGCTCGGAGAATTGTTTAAGTTTTTGTGCCTTATGATGGGAGGGCGTCTGCCTTTGTAAGGTAAAACCTTGGTGAACCTGCAGCTTTTGTATCCTGGGCTTATGGTATGTGTATATATAATAGGCATTCAGTTAAAAGGGCTACTGAGAAGGGAGGTCATCTAGATTTAGCAAACGTGTTAAGAAAATAGAGGAGCTCTTGAAAGATGGGCATTATTGTGTGACTGTATTAGGGTGTAGGCAAACCAAGTTTGAAAGGTAGAGAAACCATTATTAAATGTTTTGGTGTAGGTGGTGGGTAAAACCTTGATGTGCTTTTCAGCATCTGAGTTTGAAATGAAAGCAGTGTGGTTGACGGGATGGGAGGAGGGAGTGAAAGAAGTGCTAAAATAAGTTTATTTTCCAGGAAAAAAAAAAAGTTGGTTGTTTGGAACACGAAGAGGGGAGTAAAATTACTGGGTTTATGGCATTTTACTGAGCTTATGGGTTTTGGTGTTCATTGAAGTTTGCTCCTAGGCTCATTTTTCCAAATAAGTTTAGTAGGCTTCCCTTGTGGATGAGGGCAGAGAGAACAGAGATTGTAATTTTCTGAATGATGTCTTGTTCTGGCAGCTGGGTATTTCTGTCCTTTGTAAATGTCTCTTTAATGAGCTCCACTATTACTGCGGCTGCTTAGCTTCCATTAGGCACGTAGTGCATTGGATGAGGAATGTTACATTCTGGAAAGTGCAGGTGCAAGATCCCAGGATTTTGATGTCTGCGTTGCAGAATGTGTTTACTGTGGTGGCATTAGATGTGCTGGCAAGTCATTGTCTGGCGCTAATGTAGCTGCTAAGCATTGGGACGGAAGCCAGCTTAGTATTCTGTGTGAAAGAGAACCCTCTAAAACAAAACTGTAAACTGATTCACGATCTTCTGTACTAAATAAGCATCTGTTTATTCACCATCAGTCCTCCTCACAGTTTAACCTGTTGTTGTGCATTGGCTGAGAATCCTGACAAACCGTAGGTTCCACTAATTTGTGGATTTGAATGCTCCGGTATTGCTTGTGTATGTGTTCACAGATCACTCTGACAACTCTTGTCTTAGCTGGTCTTTGCCCACCTTTCTTCTAGAATTGGTTTTGCTAATGTGGCACTCTGGGCTAATAGATCTGTTGCCAGTTTATTACCAAAACTCTTGAGTTTACTTAGGCAAATGAGCTGCTGCACTGCAGATGCAAGGCAGCTGCAGATCCTGTATAATTGGCACTTGCTGGTGAATCCTGTTCTGGTTTATTGATGAACCTAATCACAGAAAGGAAAATCTAGGCTTCTTATGTTAGAAAAAGCTATCTACTTGTCAGTACAGTATATAGCACAGCAAAATTCTGAGCTCTGGTGATCGGGACTCTTGGCAACAAAAGTAATCAATTTAGATAACCTAGTAATAATCGTCTCTTGAATAATTGAGGCTATGAAGCTGTATTGTAGGTTGTCTAGCTGGGTTTTCAAAGCACATTTAATGCAAGCATATTTTCCAGAAAGGGCATTTAGGCTTGATTTGAAGGTTCCGAGTAGTGAATCCATTGTCCTTTGTTAGCGGTTAATCATTGCTGTTAAAATACTATTGAATTTCCTATTGAGAAGCACAACAGGGTGAATTTCAAGTCCTGTGATCCCCCTCTCACTGCTCTGCCGCCTGATACCAAAATTGTCTGACGCTTTTGTGATTCTCGCATTTAGTTCTTGAGCAGAAGCCTTGTGATTAACAGATTGAAAAGTCCATGAGATCTTGGAATCCTCCAGTGCTATCCAGAGGCAAGCTTTGAATACAAAAGAGCTGGATTTTCAAGTGAATAACGTGATGCGTTTGTTTAAATACAGAGCTTTTTGAAAGATACAAAGCATCAATGATCATTGCTAGTATGCTTGGCTTGGTTTTCAAAGTCAGCTGTGCTTAGCATAGCGGAGAATTAATGGAAGAGATCTGCAGCCTGTTAGAAAGAAACTCGGTTCCTCAGTTCATCTGGGCACTGTCTTCCTCAAACTGGAGCTCATACGTGCGGCAAAACAACTTTATGAAGATTGAATATACGTTTGCAGTGAAACTTCCTATTGCCCAGTCTGCATAATTAATTACTTGGGGATATAAATTTATTAGAATTCGGCTAATGAAAAGCTGTCTGTTGTAGCATTAGGTTTTTGTCATGCAAGAACATCTCCGATCCTGGCAGCACAGACAGCATTATCATTGGCTTCTCAGCAGATGATTTGTTTGGGTTATGCAAATATACTTTGCCTTCATAAACAGCAAGGAGAAGAGAATCACATAGCATGGAAGTTTCTATGAAACTTCAGCACCTACCTATATGAGAAACTTGGGAGCTGCTGACTGAGCAGATATTTTAATGATAAGAAATATTTAGTCATTCTTTTAGGCAAAGAATAAAATGAAGTAAAAAGAAAATTTTGAAGGAACCCTGGTTGTGACTTTGTCATAGTGGCCTATTACTATCTAGGGTTTTTCTGGGAAGCATTGCCTGGTAATATTTGCAAGTTAGAGTGAGATTTTTCTGTGTTTGTTAGTAACTTGATTATATGGGACTAAATGGATTTTCTGCCTATTTTCTGTAGCTGTTCAGCACTCTTCTGCATCCTCCATTTTTGTTTAGCATTCTTCTAAAAATGTGAATATCTGAGATAGATGCAGTACTTTAGCTTCAGTCTCAGAAAATGTTGGGTAAAATGACTTTGTTGTTTTTGGTCTCTGAGGTTTCCAGGGTTTCTTTGAAGGAGTAGTTATCCACTGTCTCTTGCTATGGCAAGGTGCTGTAAATCATTAATGTCTGCTGGTCTCCTGTGTTTATGGAAGTTGGGCCTTGGGCTCCTGATGGGTTCCAAAGTCAGTGGGAATGTTATCAGCACGCTTAACTTCAAGTGTAAGGGAAAAAACAATACTATCTTAGACACTTTGAGAAGTTGCCAGTTTTTCTTCTGGAAAAAGAAATGATAGTAAGCTGTGCTGGTTTCTCAGGCCTGAGAAAGAAGGTTTTTTGGTGGGAGTTTTTGGCTTGTTTGAGGGTTTGTTAGTTTTTTATATATGTATCTATTAACATTTACTTTTTTCCTAGGGTTTTTACTCTTATTCCCAGAGATAGAGAATTTCTACATTCAAATCCACAAATAAACTTAAAAACTAGAAACAAGCACACTAACAGTTGTTAGTATCTTTTTGATGTGGTTGTGACTCCAGATTTATTATCTTTCTTGGCCTACTTCTGTTCTAGAAAGTGGACCACCCTCCTACTGTCCAAGAACTGTCCTGATTGGCTGTCCATCCTGACTTTCCTTGGTGTGGCTCTGGTTACTCTTATCGTTAATTCTCTACATGTGTTTTATTTCTGTATCTTCAACATATTTCTTACATGGGTTACTTTGAACCCATGTTGTAAATTTCTGAATAATTTGTCAATTTATGAACTTCACTAAAGAAATCTTCTGTTAATGGTTATTTACCTCGTTATTTCCCATCTTTATGCAAACACCCATTTGCGTGGGCAGCTTTCTCCACTGTTTGAGAGGCTTGACGGACCAGGACCAGCTGTGATCAAATAGAGCCTTTTTCTAAAACACATTCCAAGCTACAAGACCCACCTTGGTTGAGAAAGGAGAGCACGTAACTGGTGAGGTCCAGCACTAGGGCTGGACTCCATAGCTCCTTCTTGCTCTGTGGAGCCTTGAGCGGGGTGACAGCAGGGGCACAGGACTGTACAACTCCAGTGCTGTGAACCAACTGCAGGAAGGACGTGGTGAGGAAGACGGGAACTTGAGCACTAAAATGGCTCCATCTCCCCTTCCTGGAGCATCCTTGCTTTGCTTCAGCACAGATATTTTCATCCCAATTTGCTCTTCCCTCATCTCACAGCTCTGAGATCCCTGGCATTGCCTATCCTATATTGTGACAATAGCACTACTGTGATCCAAGCCTTCTCCCTGCAAATGGTCTTCCCTGTTTTCCTTTAGCCCTTTGTCCTCCTGTCAGTCTGGAAAACAGCAGTGACTCTGTATTTCACCAAGGAAGAGTGCACCTGAAAGATCACATCAATACTCTTTGAAATGTCTGGGCGGGGGGGGTGTTGGAAATGTAGGATTAGCAAAATTGATTTGTTTAGATGTGAATAGAGGGTTCCACCTAAGCCCGAGTGTACTGAAAGTAAAAAAAAAAAAAAAACAAAAACAAAGCAAACCATCCCCAGCCCCAACTGGCACTCAGTATCTCTGCTGTGAATAGTTATAGTATGAACTGCTTACTGATTGCCGGTTTTCTGAAGCGAGGTGCAAAGAAGTTGGAGTCAGTGTCTTGGCACAAGAGGCTGGCTTTCACAGGGCTCTTCCAGAGGAAACTTAATCATAATTTCTTCCTAGTGAGGGAACTGCATTAGGTATGTATGATGTGCGTTTCATCTCCCTCCCCAGTGTTATTGCACATTAAGATCTCATGCTTTATTAAATAGCACCTGTAAATTGTTTGGCATAAAACATCCCGTTTTAGAAAGACCTACTTTTAAAATGTAATGTTTAACTGGAAAAAATCCTTTTGAATTTTCGAACAGTTATCAGCATTAGAAATGCAGTATTGCTGGAAACATGTGCTGTGTGGTCTTCATATAAATGTACGAATTTCTCACTGAAAGGGAACTGTGGAGCTATTACTGGTATACTGTAGTAAAAAGGTCTCATATGCGGTTGTGATTTAGTAAGCTGTACCAGATTTCAAGCTGTCTGCATTGCAGCCTTTTTGTTATTAATAGTTAATGATCCTCTCTGTCTGTAAGAAGATCCTTGTTTTCAGCCTTCCCTGCCCCCTCAATCCTTAGGACCTTGTGTTTTGTCCTCTTAACTGGGAGTGGGGGAATGGGTACAATTGCTTTCAGAGCTATCAGGGCTGTTTTGTAGGCAGTCTGGACAGATCTGGCTGGAGAACAATGCGAGCTGCCCTGTCACAGGTCTGCTAGGCTTGCCTTGGCTGTAGGCATGCTTATCACCCACACACTGATCATCTTGCAGGGCAGTGCAGTGCGCTGGCTTTAGCCTGCTGATGACCCTGGATTATGTTCTTGTTCATGACATGTCTGCAGCGAGTGCAAGGTTCCAATTATATTTGCCTTCAGGCGGTTCTCAAGAGATGGTGGGGGGAGGAGAGGGCAGGAAGAAGAGAAATCATTTGTGTAACTTAGAAAAGACTTTGGAAGGACTGTTTCAGGGCAGAAATCTGAATTTCCCGTGTAATCCTCACTCAGACTTGCAAATCACAAATACAAATAAATTCAAAATTTGAGACTACCTCTTGGGTTATATTTTTTTGTTTAGGTTTTTTTTTTCTTCACAAAAGAAAGTCTGTTCAAGTGATCTGGTTTTGTTTTAAGGATCATTTAAGGAGACACTACATCCCTGAAAAAAACACAATTTTCATATCTTGCACTTTGGAAACAAAGTAAGACAACAACGAATTCTGAACCGGAGCTCGGAAAGTGTTTTATTTTGCCACATGTTTTTCTTTTTTGCAGATTGAGTAGTGTCACCAAAACTGCTTGGTTAGTACATTCTTTTTCGTTACCTCTCTGCTTGCCTGTTATCTCTTCAATTTCGATTAACTTCAGCTTTGCTACTGCTTTTACTGGTAAGCAATCTCTTTCAAGGCCTGGGGACAGGGAAGGCGTGAACTCTTCACATAGCAGTGAATGGGCGATACTGTCATGCCAAATTCATGACAACATAAACTATAATTGAGCCGTCAGTGAGACTTTGGAAGTGACTATTCATAGCTTGTCCTGCAAACAGACATTAAAGAAAAAAGACATTATGTTTTCAGTTACAGCAACAGTTCTACGAGCTTAGTTTGTACTTCCAGTTAGAAGATTTTCCTACTAAAAATGTGAAAAGAAACTTGTGAAGAGAAAGATTTTCCAAAGCTTTTGAAGCAGTTGGTCATAACTTTCATGTTAGCTTTCAGGTGACTGATGTAGTTGCTTATTTGCATTTTCAAAACTAATTCGAGTGGAAAGATTTTCTTTCGATTTTTCTTCTTCAAAATACTTTTGTTCTTATAACCAGAAGCAATGCAAAATACTGGCAGACACCCTGTGCATGAGAGGTTTGGCAAGTTTTCATTAGGAGTACCCATGAAGGGCTGTATGTGGAGTCTTTATGTCATTGTGCTGTTCACAGGGGCATAGAGGGAGGGCACTTTAAGCTGTCAGTATGTTCTGCAGTGCTTGGGCAGAGTTGGAGTGAACTCATTGTGTCCTATCGGGAAGGTTTGTTCCTATGAACTACAGCAAGTGGTGTTTCATGTAGTTTTATGTGAACAGCTAGAAAGAAACAGCTGTCTGTGTGTGGCAGTGTGCTGGTTTGGCATTTTCTCTTTAGAAGAGGTATCTGTGTCGCTGGTGGGCCCCAAGAAAGCAGCAAGATGTCTGCAAAACTTCATTGCCTCTCTGAAAATATGTAAATTTCATTGAGGTGTTCCGTGGACAATACACTGAATGCTGTCAGTGGTCAGAACATTTGGGAGCCACTTAAAATAGATAAAAAATAATAAGGTCTAACCACTTCCCTTAGTGAGATTCTATAGACTGTTCCTCTTACTGAGTGGGACTCCACCTTTTATTAGGACACTCAAAATTCAGGGGCAGATTTCTAAGGGAACATATGCAGAAGGCTAGGGAGCCTTCTGTGGTAAGGTACCTCAAAGGGGAATACAAATGAAAGAATTCAGATTGTCCCAGAACGCCTATTTAACTTGAACCCAGATATCTACAACCAGCATATCCATTCCAGCATAGTGGATCAGTGGGACTCTCTGAAACATCAAGACGTTCTGTAGCAAGGGCGTTGTGACCAGTGATTTGATAGCTTTAATGGATACAATTATGATCAGTTTTTTGCAATCAGTGATTCTCTTTGCTTTAAAGAGAGACAACCAACCTTCAGTGTTACGAATTCTGTCCCAAGGACAAAGGAATAAAAGGCCTCTTAATTGCAAGTTGCATCTTGCAGTGGCTAAGACAAAGAAAATGCGATCCTCTCGTGTGCTACTCTATGTGCTTTGATGTTGCAGACATCAGTGTTACAGTCACTATGTATTTGGAATTGCTGGCAAGAGAGACTTTACTACTTACTTGCACTGCGCTAACTTGTGACTTGTGCCCTACTCTAAACCGACTTCGTTCAGCAACAGGACGTGCAGCTGTTTTTTTACTTTGAGCAGCTTTAATTGGTACAACAGCTTTCCATACGTCAGATTTTGATGTGTGGCAAAGAAGTAATCTGCTTTTCTCGCTTGGCCTTTACCTACAGCAGTCCTCTACATATATCAGTGCCTTTGTGAGCTTTCAGGCAAGGCAGTGTGAGGCTAATGGTATTCCTTCACTTAGGGGTTGTGGCTTGAGGGAACCTGTGGCAGTAGAAAGTCTGGGAAAACGTATATTCATGCATTTTGGATGTAACAGGGATGAGATGGGACAGAAGTTGCACTGAAGATAGGTTAATAAAAGAAAAGGGAGGAAAATGCCTGCTGATTTTCAAGTTTGCAGTGCTGTCTTGAGCAATAACTGTGCAGCTAAATGACTCAAGTTAGAATATACTTTACTCAAGATCTTTATTTTCCTTGATATTCTTTCAGGAGAGGAGGATCTTTAAATGCCTGTTGTTTTTACAGGTTTTAAACCAGATTTCTGCCTGTAGCTTCCAACGCAGGTCTTTAATGTTGACTGGTAAAGTTGACTGGTAACCCAAGACTTTGTTAATTTGTTCTCTGCTATGGCCCCAGTAAGAGGAGTGGTATCAGTGAAGTAAAAGGGGTGGTTAATCCAAGTTGTTTCTTAGCCTTACCCTGACAGGGGTCTCAACATGCAGGTAACTGCTGTGCTAGGTAGGTAATGTTAGATAGAGAACTTTGAAAAACTACTAAAAAGAGCCAAGAATCTTTAAATTCTTCGAGAAATGCAGCAATTCTCCCCACAGCAGTAGACATTAACCCAAATGCCTTATTAGTACCTTTCAATCACCCACTTAAAATAGAGCAATTTTACTATGAAAGATGATATTTTAAAGCCTGCCAAAGATCTGTGGGCCACATTATCTTCTGTTTCCACATCATCACACCATGCTAACCACATAAATTGGATACCTTCCAAGAGGGTTGAGTATCTTTACAGTACTCTCGAATTCTCTCTAGCAGTCATGGCAATTAAAAATTAAAACAACAGTGCATAAGAAGTTTGATCTCATGGGCAGATGGATGTCAATAATTTTTTTCTTCTCCTCTTTTCCTCTCCCCTCTTATTTTCTAGGCAGAACAGTTTATTATTAAGTACAACTTATTATTAAGTTGTACTGTCAAAATTCACCGGGGAAACTCTCACCAGTTCTTTTGTCAAACCAACAGGGAGCTTGATAGCAAACTTTGCCAGATTGTTCTGGGTAACAGTTAATTGCCAGAGCAATGCTTCAGTCTCTTGGTGTTGCAAATACTGGTATTACTACAAAGATAGATTTCCAATTCGCAATAGTTTGCTGTTCCTTGAGGGATATAAGTGATAATGCAATAACTCTCCTTTGAACAAATTTTCACTTAGTGCGAAAACAGGGAAAACTTCGGTATGGTTTAAAGACTCAAATACTTCACTTATTGCGTGTCTTTGTGGTTAAGCAGCTCACAAAATTTTATGGGCAGTCTTTTGGTAGCAAAGTCTGTAGGTGTAGTTATTCATTGACACGAGGATGCCTGAAACATCCTGACTAAGGATTGTTTTCTGTAGAGACCTGCAGGTCAGTGTTACAAGGTTAAATCTGACTGTCCCAGTCCATAATTTTCTGCAGCAGTCTTGGGGTTCCAGGAAGTGAAAGATTTCCGTCAGGACACATTTCAAATGCAAAGCTATTTGTTGTTACAACTAGCACTAAATAGGTGTCATTGCATACATTCAGTTGTGTGCATACGTGATACTGCTCACAAGGGTTGCATTGGTGCATCAGCCTTTTTTTAAAAAGGCAAATGTAAGACAGGTTGTTTTTCAATGGTGAACAAAGTGAGAAGACATTTGTCTCAGAAATATATTCACTCTTTCATTGCCTGACAGTCATTCAATCAGTGATTACTAACTTTCATATGGGCTGTTTTGAAAATAACCACTTGTAAACATGAGGATCCTTTTATCTGATTCTATGTGGAAAACAGAGATGTGAGAAACAGCTGGGTTAGGTCAGTGTTACATGAACAGGGATGCAAATACCTTTTCCAAAGCAGTCCAGGTGTGGGAATGGTTGGTTGTAAATCTGAAACATTTTATGGTTGGAGCGATTGACAAATTAGCCAATCTTCTTTGTGGCAGAACCTCTGGTTCATAAAATAGACAGTGTATTCTGAGCCTGCTGCCCCTCAAATGAGTAATTCCTTGAGTAGGTCAGCTGCTTCTAGAGACGTCTGTATTCTGGCAGGAGAAAAGCCCAGTGTTGGTTGTGGATCTTGGCTTAACTGTTTTGTACTTCTCTTACGTGTCTGTTAAACGCCCAGGTAATCTCCCTAGTTCTGGCACAGCCTCACTGCTTTTGTTTATCAGACCTTGTACAGCAAGATATTTGTGGTTACAGCGTTATTTTTTGACGGAGTAGGAATCACGCTTAAGATTTCTCAAGCTGTCTTTGAACCTCTCTTTTTTCAGTCCAAAATGCCTCCCTCTTGCTTGACAGGATGAAGCAGAGTGATATAGTCTGTCTTTTTTGATATGCTGGGTTTGTGTGGACCAGGATCTGTTTGCTTAAAGCCTAAATTGTTTTGTTTCTTTTGGTTGTAGAAGGAGTAGTTTTTGGCACACACTACTAAAGTGGATTACAGATTGAGGCATAACAAGGAATGATATCAACAAATGCTCCACTGTATATTGGAAGCTATTCAGCTGGGTCTCAGACTTCTTCATAGCTTATTTTGGTGAGGTCCCTGTGGTGAGGGGTTGGAGAGAGGCTACGTGGTCTTCGTGTATGCACTAACCAAACAATGTGCTGATGGAAGCACTGAGAACAGATGCAGTGAGAGTTGCCTCTCTGATCTTTCTGATGAATTTCTAGCTTCCATCTCCTACACGACCAAGCTGCTAAGTAAGAGTCACATGCATGGATACTTGAGCAAAAAGCTGTTACTTAATATAGCTATTGTGCTTAGAAATGTTCTGTGCTTGTCGATCCAGCAATTTGCCCTCTGCTCGTGCAGCTCAGTTTTGTTTGCACTGGGGCCCATGTGGGTTGCCTTGACCCTTCTGTGCTTGAGCCTGGGAGCTGAGGGCAGGGAGAGTGCTTGTGTGACCCCTAACGGAGGCTGCTGAGGAGAGTTGCCTGAACTCACATTGAATGCATACATATGTTATGTGTAGGATCCATAGTTAGAAAATAACTGGAATTGTGGTTACTACTTTAGCATAACTTTGAGGTGATTATAATGTGGTGTAAATGCTTTTGGCAGAGATGAAGCAGATGTAAATTTTTATTGCAGTATTTAAGTAGATTTACTGAAACTGCAGAATCATTCTTATGATTTCATGTAATTTTTAAAATACAATTCTAGAATGTGAACTCAGTATAAGTGTACCTGAAAAAGCCTCTTGCAACTTTTATTCTAATGTTGCTGCTGTCTTTGTTATGTTATTCAAGAAGTTTAAACTCACTTTGACAAGGAATTATGGTCTGCTCCCTGGAGGTTATCTAGTAGACATGGTAGACAGCTTTGTTCACGAATGTGATGGCAAACATCTTCAAAGTTCTATTGGTAGGGAAGTAAAAAACCTAATGAACCTTAAACTATAGTTGTTTTTATTGCTCTCCACTTGTAGATCGGCATTTTCTCACCTTCTCAATGTTGGCAAGCATTTTCAAAAGAAAATAGTGTTACTATATTGAGTCCTTTTTTATGATGTCTACATGACCCAGTTCTTTCCAGTTGTATTTGGATATGCAGTGTTACAGAAATACATCATTCAAGTAGGGTGGGTTTAACTTGCTTCCCTTACTTAAATAATCTTTGCCTTTCTCATGCAAAACCTATTCCTCTTTACTGCTTGCTTGCTTACTCCGTCTTCTAGCATGAGCTTTCCAGAGTGTTTTTAATTCCTTCCACTTAAAAAAAAAATGAATCGATATTTTCCTGGTCATGTAGGCATATATTTTGTTCCTGCTCTTGCATGTCCCTGTTGATTCTTAGTAGCAGGAAAATGAAATTAATCAGGAGAGTCTCTTTTTAGACTTTGCTTTTGGCTGTCTGGTAAGGTAGTTTGCAGATTAATGCACTGATGATCTGCCTTTAAAATGCTAGCTTCTCCTAATAATAAATTCCATTTCTTCATCATAAACCTATTGCTATTATGGATTTTTATGTTCTCTGGGAGAAAGTTGATCGGTAGTTTCTGTCTGACCCATTTAATTGTTGGAAGAAATCTGATGCCTGGCTCTTGCCATTTTGGCAGTCTCACAAAAGGGCTAAATTACACTACAGGTCCTGACTTGCCAGTTGTATGAAAATATCTTTGTGCACAGATAAATCAACAAGCTCTGTAGTATTTCTGTATCTAGTACTGCTGGGCAGGTATGGTATTCCTACGTAAAGTTTCTTTTTGTAGAAGGAAGCTTGCCAGGTTACCAGGTTTGCTGGTTTTCCCTATTTTTTGAGTTTCTGACTCTCCTAGACAACATGCTAACACATTTCAAAATGTTTTAGGATGCTGTGTCTGAAGGGGAAGGAAGTGACTTGTTTTGTGTGTGTATTTATACATGCAGCTGACCTGGCAGTAGCTAGCCGTTTGATGTTTCAGCTCTTACAAGATGTCTTTTACTTTTTTTTTTCCTAAAAGACTTAAGCCCCCCACTCTTAGATGTGGGAGTTTGAGTTTTGGGGTTTGTTGTTGTTGAGGTTTTTTTTTTCCCCCAAGAAAGTGTTTAAATCATTACCTTTGTTGTGCTCAGTTTTACCTTGGCAGTATGTCAGAACAAGTGACCGCGATCACTTCGGAAGTGCCGCTGTCACCAGTGATGGGGCAGCACGCTGGGGCTCTTGGTTCCAGCTGACCCCCAGCAGCTGTCAACTCAACGTGCCACGGTGTTGATGAATGTTGCTCACATTCGTTGTGGGATCAGTGTTGCTGTTGGTTGGCAAGACTTCTTGCCTGCTTGGGAAGTCAGACTTGAATTCTATTAAGTAGTGGAGCCTGTGAGAGATTGGGGACGATACTGTAAATACTGCTTATGTGGATGGCTTTGTATAGATTTTTGCTGTTTTGCAGTGGTTTGATTCTTCTCAAAAGAAGGTATTTGAAGTGAGCTTGTGCCTCCCTTGTTGAGTACAGTCGTCCACCCAGGAGCTTCTTTTCCTAGTGTATTTTTGTGTTATTGCTGCTTAGACATCCCCCTTAAAAAGATTAATGATATGTACCATAGTCACACACTTGAGGAGAAGAAAAGGGGTTTTTTTTTCCCCCTTCAGTTGGCAGAAACATAATTTTCAAGGTCTGCTCTCTAAAAGTATTTGGGTGTCTGGCCAAGAGTTTGTCAAGAATGCAGAGAAACCCTGTTCTTTCTTGCTCTATAAATGTTAACATAGGTAGGTGGGAGGCAGTTACTAGGTAGTAGATACACTGTCCTGAAAAATGGTTATATAGTAAAAGAAAGGATTTAGACCTGTAGTGCTTAGATTTTTCACTTTTCCGTATCCATTTTCACGGGCATTTCAATTTGTAGTAGCATGGTTTGAAGTAAGGACTGCATAGTGTAGTAGATACTGGATGTCTAAGAGTGTGTACGTAGTCTGGTGTTGCTGCTTTAACACTATAATGTATAATAAGAACCATTCCATCTCACCATGATTAAACTAGAAAATTGGATGTTTCTAGACTTCATTGGAAAAAAACCATATGTACTTGGAGAATCTGGTTTGCTGTGCACATCTGTCTTGATAGACAAGAATTTCCGCTTTTCTGCAACATTTAGCTTCACTATCCCTGCCCCTTCTCCTCCTGCTCTACCGGCTTCTCTTACCAGTAGTTTTGGAGGACTGTGTTGGTGGGCACATCTACCCATGTCCTTCCAGGGCAAAGGTCTCCAGCAGTTTGCCTTATGAGGTTTATTTCAGGTGTGTGTTGTTTGGGTTTTTTTTTATTCCAGGCTGGTATTAGGACAGATGCAAAGAAAATTGTGACAGGGGTGTAGAAGCTTAAGCATTTCCGTAATTTTGCCTTGTTTTTCTGCCCCTTTTTGCTGATGTTTGAATCCCTTGACCATTTACAGTGCCATATGTGGTGCATGAGAGTCTGGTGACTAAAGACATAGAGAATTCAGTGAAAACTGATGTTTAGTAAGTGGATGAGAGTCCAGATTAACACTTTGCATACAAAGGCGCAGGGAGCTCAGCAGGTGATGATTTAATTTGGTCACAAACCTGTTGTGCAGTCATGTATGTGCTTAAGCCTCTGCATGTGCTGTCACATCCCCAACATCCAGGCTGGATAAAGCTACAGAATAGTGGTGTGGGGGTAAGATCACAGCGTGAGAGAGGAAGAAGCTTTGGGATGTAGTAAGAGATTGGAATGTGTTATAGGAGGAAAATCAATTTTGCAACGCCTAGGAAATTAAAGTAATACAATGAAAGTATATTTGAGAACATAAGAAACCACACAGTTGTCTTCTGCTTCTGGGGGAAAAAAAGTTATAAAAAAAATGAAACCAAAACCATAAGAAAGTAGTGAGTGATGTGAAAGGTGTGTCTTTTATAAGCTGTTATTCAATATAAGCAATTGAAGCAAGCAAAAATTCCTGAAACATTTTATCTATGCGATGTGGAGAATGTAACTGAGGTTTTTTTCTTTACATATCTACACCCAGGTAATGTGGTTCAAAATTGCACTACCACAAATTTTCTTGATAATTTCTGGCATGAAAATGTTGTAGAAACTCAAGTTTTGCTGTTGAAACATCATGAGAGACTTCAGGGTATGTAATAACATAATTGAAGACTTAGTGAAACCTGTTCATCCTTCCTGAAGTCTTTGCTGTCAGGTGATGACAAAATCATAATGTATGGTAGCATAAACTGAGGAGACTAAACAAATACTAAATGAGCACCGTCCCTTCTATAGAGAGTATTGTTTTTGTTAGATCTTCAATACTTTCTCTTGCAGGTGGAAGGGAAATTTAAATATTTAATTGGATTTCTGTAAGTATTAAAGACTTGGAATTTGTCCATACTGCTGGTCAGGCTTGAGCTCTGCACAAACACAAGCCAGGCAAACGTTCCAGTGTAGCATTCATTGTTGCCAGTGGTATACCTTAGTATTTGCATCTGTGCCTTTGTTTCCGTCTCGTGTTGAATGCTGTTTGGGACAGTAAGTAGACTTTGAAACATCAGAGTAAAGTTCTGTAGAAAAAGCTTTGAAGTGCTAATTGTTGGGACTTGTTTCTTTTTTCCTTTCTTCCCCTCCATACGTGGAGATTTAGCTGACCAGACGATGCTCCTTTGTCTGAGCTCATTTCTTCAGTGAGATTGTAGTGGCAGGCCAGCTGACAGATGGATTAAATAAGAAATCGATCATTACAGGTCGTAGGTTTATGTGATGTTATTCTGAGAAGTTTTTAAATGCTGCCTGGGTATTTAAAGAAATACGGAAAGATGCTAGTTCTGGGAGGTAAGAAAAAAGGAAGCCTTCTTGTCAGATTTGGTCATCGCAATACTTTTGCCTGTCTGTCAAACAATCCTGAATATGCTTGTGTTCATATAATAAGGGAATTGTCACCATACCAAAAACAGTTACGTACTGCACACATATAGGATGAACAGCAGTGAATTGAAAAGAGATACAAACAGGGTATCTTGGGGCTGTTGGGGTGCTTCCCCTTCATTTTCTGGTATTGAAACACTCAAGTGGAAGAACCAGTGAAGCTGTGCAAGTAAGTAGCTGTTGCCATCTTGAAGTTTGCTCTTTTAGTCTGCGTAAGAGACCTCTAAGACCCTTCAACCATTGGGTTGCAAGGGGTAGATCTCTAATTCTTGGAGTTGATCACTAATAGGTAGTGAGTATAATTGGGTATATTAAGCTTAAGTTATACTCATTCACAAAATGTCTTAAAAGATACAAAATGTCTTAAAAGATACAAAATGTCTTTAGGTTGTACCATAGCCATAGTTAGAGTGTATGTCAGCTGTGCTGAGCCTCTTGAATGTTGGTTTACTTGTCACTTGCATGATTAAGTGGCCCTGCATAGTCTGTGAATTACTGGTCACAAAATGATGCCAGAGCAGCAATGAGATCTGGCATTTACAAGCTTGGGTATGGTGAAACTTTTTCCTTGCAGTAAACATGGATTTGTTGCATTTGTGCATCTGTTGTAAAAATACGTTCTTTGTACCATGTGAACCTTACAGAGTGATAATTTAATTTCCTGATCAGTGTAAGCAGATGATGTTACACTAATCCCACTTTATCTCCAGTGAAATAAGAGGCACCATGGGTGTGATGGCAGTTCTGGCTTTACCTGTTGGTGTTCGTGTTGCAAGTGCTTGTTCTGCTTTCTGGATTCTGCCCAGCTGTTGGACATGCAGTATGGACTTTCTCTCAGTTCCCTTGGTAGTTTGGGGACTATGGCTTCTGTTTCTTTTTTCTTTCCCATTCTGCTCTTTTGTCTTCTGAAGGAGTAAATTGGTCTAATTGTTACTTTATATGACATGCCTGATTAGCTTTACAGACTGCTGTCTTTGCTGACAGTTTAAGTAGGAATCTAAGTGTTTGTGTGCTCACAGATCAGAGTGTAATTATGCTTTCTAAATTGATTTCTTTTTGATACTTCAATTAAGCTTTCTCATAACTGAGTATTCACATCTTTGCAAGTGGGGAGAGGAGGGAGTATTGCAAGTGCTACATGCAAGAATATTTAATGAAATAAAACCCATTAAATTAGCTGTCTGCCTAGTATGCTTCTCAAAATTTTCAAGAAGGTATGAAACTAAAGTGCAAAAGTCCTGCAGCTATCTCTGAGATAAAAGCATCTTGACAGCTCTAGTTAAGAGAGTATCGTGTATCAGTCTTTCACTTTAATTTCATTTTGCACTGGAATAACAAAGAATATAAAGCAATATGAATGCAATTAAAGTAAAGACTACAAAATGAAGCACTAGGCTGTCAGGAAATGATAATGCTCTGTCAACTCAGCAGAATAATCCTGCCTGCCACACTTCGTAGTTCTATGCATTCCAGCTGACACTTGAGGACTACTCTACTTAACTACTAAGTTAAGGCAGAGAGTTTGACTGGTATTTTATGATGGGGGAAGAACGTAATCATCACACAAACAACTGGTGTAGTAAAACCACAAACTTCCAATTAGTATTTTAAACAGACAATTGCATAGCAATTTTCAACAGAAATTTTGAGAAAAGTGAAATTGCCTGTATCTGTTGTTAAAGTCTGCATTTCCCTGACTGTGCAGTCAGTTATGGTAAGCACAATTAATGATATTTTAAACTTCTAAAGGTTGTTTTGTAAGTCTTTGTAGTTTTGTCCATGTGTCAGTGTTTCCCCACCCCCCAGTCTTCCCCCAGTAAAATGCTGCCTTTTATTCTAAATTAGTGACTTGACTTCAGTCTTTATGTAGTTCTCTTCTGGCAATTTCTTTGGCTTGACCCATCTTTCACACTCCATGTAGGCAGTGTTCTTATCCAGGGTTCATACAAAAGAAAATCCCTCAAGAGTGAATCTGTGTTAAATAAAGTAGACTTCTAACCGTCAGAGGGACAGATTGACTGGCATGTGATAGCTGTTTTATGCATTCTGGAGCTACAAAGCAACTGGAGAATGCAGAGCTGGTTCAGACAGATTTACAGCTGCTTTGCCTCACTGACTCAGGGCAACAAGACCTGCAAGTTATTTTCATTCTTGATACTTTATGAACTCNCCCCACGCTTCAAATTCATATCTATTTCCTTTTTCTGCGTGTCCATCTTGTTGACCAATTCAGATGCAGTACCTCTGAGGATGTTTAGGACTGAGATTTAATTTTTAGCAAAAGGATCCTAAAAGGGCATTTCCCTCCATTGTGCCTACAACTTCTCATTTTTCAGCCTGACTGAAGCCACAACTGCCTGAACAAAGATGGTCACTACTTGCCTTCTGTTTTTGTTACTGGGAATGAAGCCAATTGCCCCCAGGGGAGAAAGTGGTTTCCTATCTGTAGGGATATAGATGATGACTTTGAGAAAGGATGAAAGCGAGGTAAGTTATTCTTTGCTGAGAGGCAGCCTATGGCATTCATCCTTCTGAGAGTGTAAGTAAATGGCAGCTGTTGTGGAAAAAGGGCAGTTGTTTTAAAAGGTTCTCTGGAGAGCATTATTCTTCATTCTCTGAAGAGCCATGGGAGAAAATTACTGCTAAATCTAAATTTTTCTCTATTTCACGAAATAAACTGTAAGATACTAGTCTTAAATATACATGCATGGATATGATTTGGGGAGCAGTTCTGGTAGCACATATTTAAAGAACTTTGTTACATCCTTTGAACTAGTGACCTTTTGCAAATTCTTTTAAAGAAATCCATTCAGTACAGAATGAATAAGTGCTGTAATTCTGTAGGGGATAGCCATAGTTATGCATGACTAGAAGCTTTAAATCTTAGGTTTAAGTACTGAACTCCTTCCCAACTATTTGAAGCCAGGACAGTGGATGGTCACCTACTTGTGCTTTCCTTGGGTTAGTCATTCACTACACTGCTCTTGTGGAAGCAGCATTTAGGCAGCTTTCCCCCCCCTTTTCTCTCTACTTAATTGAGGTACAAGGTTACATTGCGACTTAGGTGTGTCACTGAGTGTTGTTACTGACTCCTAAAATAATTTACTTCTCAGTGGATTCTCTAGAAGCAGCATAATGAGTGAGTCGCCTTAGAGTAAAGCAGAGCAAGCTGTCAAGTCTCTGTGTGTGCACTGCAGTGCAGAGCAGATGTACTTGAGCTGGATTTAAGCTGTCGTAGCCACGGTAACACAGAGTTCAAAGTAAATGCTTTGGCAGTTGGCCTGCACTCATAAAACTGGTCTTTACAGATCCTCTAGCTCTCCTCTAACACCCCTCTTCCTCCTATGTTGGATAATGTCCAAGCTGTACACTCAATCAGTAAAGGTAGTGTAGGTGCACTCTGCATGTGCAGTTGACATTTATCAGGCATTACGGGCGCTTAATTTAATGCTTTGTGGGGTAATACTGTGTCATCAGAAAGTCCCTGAAAACTGGCATCCTCTCTGAGGTGGAGGTGGACATATATGTCCTGGAAAGCTGAAGAAATTAACCCTGTTCAGTAGCTTTACCAAAAGTAATCCTGCTGACTGTTAGTGACACAGTTCCATTTCAGAAGCGAGAGTTAAGCATGCCTTGTCCTGCCTTCTGTAGAAGTGTAAGTAATAGGAATGCCAGACCAGTGTTCTTCCACACACATGTGCGTGGAGATGTGAAGTAATGTAACTACTTTGGGTTCATATATGTTTATATTCTCTGTTCCCATCTGACCAGGCTCCTCCTGAGTACAATATTTTTAAAAATAAAATCTATACTCAAGTATCTCAATGCAGTTGGTAATGCTTACATATAAAAGCACCCAAATTCTGCAAGCTGTCATTGATCTGTGATCCTTACAATGATTTCCCATTGGTGTATTGCCGCATCTTCCCTTATGGGCAATAACGCTGCTTCTAAATATCATTTGAAGAAACCCCTTCGCAATGGCAACTTGTACAGACCTGCTGAGAGAAACAAGGAGCACGACAGAAACTTCTGTTGGTCCTTGTGCTCTTCCCTGAAGCATCTCATACAGATGTTTGTTCATTTTCTTGGCTTCTCTTGAATGGAGAATTGGTTGAATGGTTGAAAGTTAGGAGACAGCTGGATGCTGATAAGATTTCTGGGGCTGCCTTCCACTTTTTGAAATATGACAGAACTCTGTACCCCTAAGTGTCCCACAAAAATGGGATCAGCCCAGACACAGCTAGATCAGACAGGAAACAATCAGGAAAAAAGGTTGGTCAAAGGAGCTGAATGCATTTTTCAAAGAATAAGTGTAACTAATACAGAGAAATATCTGTCTCCTTGAAATAATCCCACGTCCTACTGCTGTTCAGCTTTAATAAGGCAATAATAAAAAAAACCCCAAACCAACTAACAGAGAGTCTCTTATTTGAGAGATGTATTTAAATTCAATTTTAATAATTTCATTTTTGTGTGTTGGATAATACCAAGTTTTATCATACCCTTAAAACTTTCTGGTAGGTGTCTGTAGAAGCAGCCTGTACTTAATTGTTTTGCTGTTTCTGCCATTAAACAGCACTTTCCAGTGAGCCTGATTTTACTGTGGGAGTGCTGGTCCCTTCTCCCATGCCCCACTGTGTGTGTCTACTGTGCAGCCCTCTCCTTTCACACAGGACCACACCTTCCCCGACCCACGGATGGGCCCGTTTCCTGGCATGGTGCTTCTGCTGGATTTGCCAAGGGTGCGGTCCCTCTGGAGGGAAGAGTGTGGTGCCCCTTGGGTGCTGGACTTTGGACCATTTGGTAGCTCTGTCCCAGCTGTGGCAAGGAGGGCTGGTGGCCAGGAGCTAACTGAGCACCGCTGGGCGTATTTTACAAAAGAAGCCTAAAATGGTAGTTTGAAGATTACTTAGTGACACACAATTAATATAAAATAATTCCCTGAATTCTGTCAGATTGCTTTGTTACTGGCCCTTCTCCTCTGTGTGCAGAAGGCTTTTCTTGTAAATCAATGCCAGATTATCTATATATAAAAACATTTTATGTGTAAAAATAGAACAAGCTTAGCTTCTCAGCAGCGTTGGAATCGATCACTTATTTCTTCTGTGTGGACTCTTGCTAAAGCGCCGGTTTTATGACATGTGATAAGCTGTTGAAATAAAGAGCATGTTGTTTCTAGCAGGAGCCAACAATTCCCTAATCTGTTAGGCTATTTGGATTATATTTCTGAGGTTGCTTAGTAAGGATTTTAGGGCAGAATGTTATGATTTCAGGCTGTTTTTTAACTCTGAGATATGTTTTTTAGAACTCGGGGAGGGTGGTTGTTGAAATCACTGAGTTGAAACAAAGGCACCAATTATGCCAATATTCAGTTTTCTGAAACTTGGTTTTTATGTTGATTTAACATGTAAATAAAGCCCCCTTTTGTTTGAATATACATTCTTTTTTTACCTCCATAATGTTTCTCTGTATGTGGTATCAGCTGCCCACTATTTAACAATGTGGAAAAATGGGCTGGCATTAAGTAACTCGGTTCTGCTCTAAAAAGCAAAACTAGAATAAATCTTAACAGCCACTGCCAGGTAGACAAGTGCTATGTGGCGACGGGAGCGAAGACTTTGCTGGTAGTGTTTTGGAAGATTTCAGGCTGAGTTTCTTTGCTTATGTAAAACAGTGGTCTTTGTTTGGCACTTCCAATGGCGCTGGGAGTGTTGTGTAGCTTCATTGATTGGTTCCATGCAGTGGAAATCTGACCTTTAGCAGATGTTTGAGAAATTGCCAGCATTCAGAGTGATCAGCAGACTAGACAGTTTTTTCCTTGTTATGTCGATGAGAACTTCCATTAGATTAGTAACGTGCGTGACAATGTTAAGCTTCTAAATGATTAGTAAACTTTTTGAAACAAGGCAGATCTTCCTGCAGTATAGAGCTGCATCAAGTAATTTATTTTCTTATATGCATAGTTCTGCTAATTGGTTAGCTAATGGAAATATTTTGATAATGTAAGTGGTATGGGTTTTTTCTCTTTGTAGTAAAGACATTTAGATTTTAAGTAAGTTTTGGGTTGTTTGTATTTTTCTTAAAAGGTCAGTTTTAGCATGCTGGTATAGCACCGGTTTAGGATAAATGCTTTCAAAGAAAAAAGAACAAGCTTAAATGGGCTGGGGAGGGGGAGGCAGCAGTGAAACATATCCCATCTGGAGCATTTGGCTTGGAACAGGATGTTGCATGACTCCATGTGAAGTCTGCTCTCACGAACAGTATCCTAAGCAATGTAGGAGATTCAGCTGCTTAGTGGTGGGAGTTTAGCATGAAACGAGGTCTGTTTTCTCAAACTCCAACGGTTAGAACTACAGGAAAGAGGTGGGACTTAATAAGAGATTTATGTGTTGAATAACTCAACAACACCAGCAGTTGCTGGATTAAACCTTTTCCTGCAGGTGCTGGCTTTCCTCAGACCTCTACAATTGTTTTGCAGTGTGATGCATGTGGAAAGAATAATTATTTAAAGGATTAGAGGTTTAAAATGAGAACAATACAATTACTAAGTTGTCTATTTCTGGTTCTAAATTTAAAAATCAAATAATTACAGGAGGATTGATCTTGTCTTGGCATTAGATATCCTGTATACATGTGTGCTTTTAAAAAAAATTTTGACTGGGTGGAGTTTTTAAGTTTTTTAATAACATTTTGGGTGCAGAAAACATTTTAAGGAAATAGACTGTACTGAGAGCAAGGGGTAGTCTTGACAACGAGTTCTGCTATTGTGGACTCTTGGGCAAAATGTATCCTGTGAAAATATGTTGGTTTTTTCTTTTCTTTTTTTTTCTTTTATTTTGTTCTGGTTTTTTTGACATGAATATTAGGAGGGAAGGGATGTCATGGTAAGAAAAGCCACACACATTAGAAAGCCTGGAAATCTATGCCCTTTGCTCTCAGTGCTCAAGAACACTTAATTTTTCCAGTGCTATGGAACTTGTCAGGTATGTCTCTCTATTTTACGATTCCCATGAATTTGTGCCAAAATTCCTGGCAGCTCATTTTGGTATCTAATAATCTATGTACCAAATCAGAATAATTTTTGGGGGGGATATAACTAATATTCTGATTCCTTTTTATAAGTAAAACTAGCAAAGCTGTTCTTGCTTGTATGTACCATATTTAATGTTGCTTTTGACTCTTGTTTATTCAGCCTTCATTTCCTGATCTAAACATGAGGTAGGATGGTGGAGAGAATGTGGAACTGAACTGATTCCCTGAGTGGGTGAAATATTTGTTTGTCTGGTTCATCAGTGGTGATCTCCTTCCCACCCTGAGAGAGGGACTTAAGAAAACAGGTTTTAGCTGTGGCATTCTGTCTGTTTTTTTTTTTTTTAATGCAGTGACTGGGGAATAAAGGCTCTTGATCTTACTGGTTTTGTGGGAAGTGAAATGTATGAGAGAAAAACATGTCTTTTTCCCCCCTTGGCCCTCTCCATGCAGTTAATTTTCATACATACACTGAATAAAAATATTAGTATATGTATTTGTCTGAAATGTATTTGGCAATTGTTGTCTACTCAAAGTATATCAAAGTTGCAAGATTGCAGGTCTTGGCTGTGCTTGAAACTCTTCATAATTACAATACGTGAGCCATTTGTATCACAGTGACATAACTGAACCAAAAAACTGTAAGGAATCCAATAATGAACATTACTTTCTAAAAGTATTTATTGCATATTCCGTTAATTTATTACATTATAATGTTTGTTGACTGTAGGAGACAGACCTCTCTGTCTAGCATTTTTGTCTTGAATGCTAAATGGACTTTTTCCCATGATTAATTGTTCCTTTCTTATGCACAGTGGGTTGACTGCAGCAGAAGGTATACTTTGCATACAATTCACAAGGAAATGAGGCTGACTGTTAGAAATAACATCCAGATTTTAAACTGTTCATAGAGAGAAGCTGAAGGCATTTTGTAAAGCAAGGTAGAAACCTCAGTTGTCATTCCCTGATATGTTTTGAAAACAGATTAACTTCTTTATCATTATCAATGAAAACTGCAGTTATCTGATACCACAAATAGTTCTGCAGCTGATGACTGTAGTCAAAAATATCATCTTACAGTGTGTTCGTTTTCCTGAAGGGAACACTTGTGTCCCTTAAGTTGAACAGTAATTTTATTGCTCATTCCCTAAGGGAATGGGAACAAATGTGACGTGACTGTGCTCTGTTCTCTTGTACTGATTTATCATAATACACTAAAATTGTCACATTCTTCACTGCAGGAAGGCTGTGGTTGCTTGAGTTACCTCTGGAGGTCATGAAGGCCCTACCTAATTTCTTGATGTCTTTCCAAAAGTCTTGTCTGTATTCTGTGTAACTGTAGGTGCACAATCAATTGCAGTTTGTGGGGTGGTTTTGTTTGTTTTCAAGATGTTTTCTGATTCAGAGAGCTTGGAGTTTTGCTAACATTTGTTACAAAAAAGGACTTGGTTACATTCATGCGTTTTTTTAAAGATTCTGAGTGTAAATGGTTTTTGGAATTCAAGGAGCTCCTCAGAAAATAAACTTGCAAATGCAAATGAGTGCTGAAAACTTGGGGGAAGTTGTTCTGCATTTTTTGGGCATAGCAATGGTTGAAACAGGCGATACAAAAACCTATATCTTAATTTTAAATAAGCAAAATGGTAGCGGGGAAATAAAGGAGAGAAAAGAGGGGATAAAGACTACCAGTCCTCATTTTGTGGTATATTTATTATATGTATCATTTCTAGCATTAAAAGCTGTCTTGGACATACAGTAAACCTTGTTTTTTTCCAGAAACTTGCACAGATGGTGAGCAAATTATGTACAGCTCTGAATTAATGCTTTTTTATTCTCTTCTCTGTAGCCTTTTCAATGGCAAGGAGTACTTTTTTTTTTTAATTCCAGTCACAGCCCTTATAGTTACAGTCTATAAAACCATTGTGCATAAACAAACCTTTTTCTAAATTAATCATCACAATCTTCTTTAAAATGCCATTTATTCAAAAATATTATCCTTGCTGTTATGACAGGGAGTGTCTGACTTTTTCACTGGTAAGCTACCCAGAGATGGCTAATGCAGTAATTAAGGTTATTAATTTGGTTCATTAGGCAGCTTTTGATGTATACTCATTGCCAATATTTTGTTGTTACGTCTTTACTTCTGGCCTTAAGCACTAAGGGTTTGATTGTGTTATCTGTTGGATCTGTTGTTCTGTTGGTCTTATCAATGGATCTATTGTTCCTCCTTTGAAAACATCTTTGAAAGGAATTACTAGGAGAGCTGAAAATGCATAATATTTCGTTGCCTTCACTTTTTTTGTTTGAGTTGAAGTACATTGGAGATTTCCAGGACAATTTCTAATTAACAAAAGGTATGCTGTAAGCTTTAAAACAAATCATGCAATTAAGGTAAAAATCAAACATTTCTCTATAGTTTGGACAATTGTGATACTGAAATAAGTTAGTTAATACCTAAGATGTAAAAGGTTAAATGACTTCCCTCACATTTTTGAGAGATTTTGTTGCAGGACAAAAGGTGATGTTAGATGGCAGAGCAAAAGTCTCTCTTCTGAAAAACACTGGTAGACAAACACATTGAATTTTCATGTATGTATCATGAGTGATTTCTGTAACCTTAAGTGCTTTTCAGCCCTATTTTCCTGAAGCCTTTCCGCATCAGTAATTCTGTGAATTTGAAGCCATTCCTCCTGTGCTGTAGCCTTAGCAGCTGCAACAACAAAGTGGGCAGTTGTTCAGAGGAGCTGCTTGTTTTTGTAGTTCTATGATCCAGCGTGATTTGTCTTGTAACACCTCAGTTGCACCTGAAAACCCACCGACATTCAATCTGCAAAACATTCAGTGTCACGTAAACATAATCTCAGTTCCTAAGGAATTTGTGGTCAAAGGAGGCAACACTGGGCTGAAGTGATTGTACTCTTGGTCTAGAGGATGGAACACAGACATTGTGACTTGCCTGCTGTCATGGAGTGAGAGCAGAATCTCCCATCTCAGTATCAGTGACTGAAGTTGTTGGTTTGGTTTTTTTTAATAAAAAAGCCAAACACAAGCGAATGACTATTAGAAGACTTTTGAAATACACTGACAGAAGATAAGTGCTTTGTCAAGTTGGGACCAAGCTGTCCACAT
This sequence comes from Machaerirhynchus nigripectus, assembly GCA_013397975.1. NCBI lineage: Eukaryota > Metazoa > Chordata > Aves > Passeriformes > Dicruridae > Machaerirhynchus > Machaerirhynchus nigripectus. The sequence continues at coordinate 550,732 of VZRQ01004829.1, read as the reverse complement.
TGCTAATGTCTTCATTCCAATGTAAACCATCTCTTTAAGACTGTGAAATAGAAAGGAAGATTGCCTAAATTACTTAATGTGCTGCTGTATTTCTGTATAGTTTACCAGTTATTTATAGAGGTGTAATTTTCTTGCTCAGACATTTTGATATCTGTGACTCAGGAGTGGCCATTATGGCAAAAAGGAGATTGAGGATGTGGAGTAAGACAGTCTGAAACCCCAGGAAGCCGTGGTTACATTTCCTCTCCTGCTCCCAAAATGTTGCTTAACTTTGGCAGGCTGTTTCCTGATGACATGTTTGCTTACATGTGCCACCAGCCTCGCTCCTAATCTCCTCTGGCCTTTTAGTAATAGTTGGAGATATCTCGGTTCAGAGTAGAATGAACTTTGATCTCAGTTTGTGGACATTTATGCACTGGCGAACTATGAACTGTAATGACCCAGTTCTTCTCTGTTAAGACTAGCCTTGCAGTTTGGTATCAGGTGGAAAAATAAAGGAAGATCATGTAGACCGTAGAAGTCTATATGTTAATCCTTTGAAGCTTCAGCCTCTTGAGAACAGCTCTTACTTTTCTGTCTAATGCTGCAGTTAACCTATAGGAAAGAAGCGGACCTGGGTGAGTTTTGTTAATGAATCTTTTGTTAGCAGGTGTCTTTAAGTTTTTAGTTACATCAGAAGAATTATATGGGAGTGTTTTTGAGTGAGTGGTGACTCTCCACTGTGAAGAACTAGGCAAGTATCAACAGTGTAAAGGGAATAGAGATGTATTGAAAGATGACTTGTAGAGGAGGTTGAAACTCAAAGGCTGGAATGGTAACGAAGTTGACTCTTAAAAACAAAACAGTAATTGAGCTTGTGAGATAGCACTGAATATAGTCACAACGCTACAGGAGAAGACTCTTAAGAATTTGGATTTCCAAAAAAAAAAACTTGAACAAAACAGCCAAAGTGAAATATCTCTGCATCCTAGCTAGGAAGAACTTAGAAATTGTCTTTATTGTTCTGCTTAGAGGTGGTTTTGGCAGGAGCAGGAGAAACAGTTTGCAGTGTGGTTGTAGATAGTGTGTGAAGTGGAGGAAAGAGGACAGAAGTTACTGTTAAGACTGTAGCATGTTCTTCTCTGATAAGAGATAAAGCTTTAAAGTAATTGATATGGTGCACTACCTTCCCTACTCTAATATTCTACTCCTCTTATAAAGGAAAAACCACGTGGAAAGTATCTCTAAAGATTTTAGCAGATGATCAATGAAGTAGGTAAATATTTCACTAACATTTTGTCTTGCTTCAGAAGATTATGATTATTGTTACTATTACTGCTATTTTCTCATCTGCTTGCTAAGATTTGTTTGGTTGGCTTGTTGCTTAAGGTCAACAGTCTCGGTTACAAGAGCAAATACTGTGGTGTTGTCAGAATACTGAAAATTACCATTTTGTAATTGACAGTAATTTATAAAAAATCCAATATACTGTCTCTTTTCGGTAGCTGAATTTTTCTCTTGGTTTCCTGGTTACTCTTGGAATATTCCTCCATAGTTCTCTTAATTCCTGTAAGATGCCCAAAGAAAGCAATGAATGGAGTGAGTTCGTCTGCTGGAATTTCTGCTGTTGATATGAGCTAGGCTTTGAGAAAACGTCTTCAGTACAAACAAAATCTATTGGCCAGCCTCCTCTGGTGATTTGTCACTATGCTAAGGATTTGCTGGTGTCTCTTTGGTATCTCTGGCTTTATCTGACAAAAAGGAAATTGTTTGTGAGCCCACTCCTGGTTTGTTTGGCTTGCTGTCTGGAGACTGATGTGGGCATGCAGAGCAGCTGAGAGGCACTGGTCTTTCCTAGCCTGGATTCCAAAGTATGAGTATCAAAAGTTCATCTCAAAACCTTGCTTTTCTTTTACAGCTTCTCTTCTGTTCCACTTCAAATAAAGATTTACTGTTCCAAAGTACAGCATTTAATCAGTGTCTGCCCTGTGGATTTGGGAGGACACCACTTTTCCTACCAGCATATAAATCAGATTGAACCTCTGTCTGGATAGATACTGATAAGTACTTTTAGGTTCAGGTCTTAGTCCTTAGTCAGGGTTAGTCCTTTGAACCTTGGAAAGATGGCTGTTTTGGCTCCTCACCTATTGAAGATGGCTAATTGGATTGTCTTGATAGAAATAAGGGAAAGCCCTGTGCTTTTAGGCACTTCTATTGATTCCCTTTAGCAGTGCTTCACGTTTGGGCTATTCAGCTGGAGTGAGACATCAGAAAAACTCAGGTAACTGTAGCTCTCTGCTTAGGTCCCGGTCATCTCCTTAAGTGCCAGCTTTGTGCATTTAGACTGTCTCAGGAGAACAGAAGGTGTCCTGTTTCCCCTGAATGGCTTTGCAGCCATACCTTGCTAGCTAAAGCAACAGCTGGTTGCTAGCAAAGGTGGTTTGGTTAAGCTTCCTACCTCAGGAGAGGCAGATTTCTCTTTCTACCTCAGATTGGGGATGAGGAACAATAGCAATTGATGAATTCTGGCTAGGAAGTGACCTATTCCTTTCACCATTCGCTTTAATTTAGCCTCCTGTAGTGCATTGTGATTGCTGACAATCTTTGGTGGACAAACTTTGTCTTCATTAATAAGCCATTACATTGTAAAAATTGACAGAAATCCATTAATATTTAGTATTTTAAATAGTCTGATAGTTATTTTTTTTGTTGGTTTTAGTCACATCTTCAAATGACAGATACATACAGTTTTAAATCAGCATAATCTTTTTAAAATTGAAACTTAGCAATAATGGTTCCTATTAAATGACAGGTGTTTCTCTTTTTAGTGTGACATTACAAATGTGTGTATAAGCACAGATTAATTGCTTTAACAAGTCATCTAAATCGCTTAAGTTTTTAAACTGGCTTTTAGTTCACCTTCTTTAAAATGACATCTGATTTGAAAACAAAAATCCCTCTATTTTTAAATTGAATATGTAAGCTTTCTATGGTATGTGTGTGCTTCTTAACTATTGTTTTTAGACACGATCATTTAGAAATTTAGGAATAGTAAAAGTTCCCTATGTTGTGCAGTGGTGAAGAGAATTGAAAAGATTTTTTCAAGCCTGAAGGGCCAGGAAGTTTTTATGTGATGTGCATATTTTACCTAGTTATGATTTAATAGGCTATGCTTTCTTAAAATAGTAAGTCACTTCTGTTTCTCACTTGGGATAAGTAATTCAGTCAATTTCTGGAATCTAAAACGTGTTTCAAATGGGGCTGCTTGACTTTGGGTTTTGAAAGTCCAGTAGAGTCATGATTTAATTTCTGGTTTGCATGTCACTTCATTTTGCTGTTAAGATCTGCATTTGGAAAAAGATTTGCAAAATAGGTATGCCAAATAATTTAAACACAGTGATTTAAATAGCTTGTAAAGTAAAATATGGCACTCCCGTAGATTACTTTTTTATCGGAGAGAAGTCTTTCTTTGAGAAATTAATTTAAAACTCACATACAAGAAGTATGGGATTTTTTTTTCCTTTCATTTCAGTGTAGATCATATTTTCTCCCTACAGCTTTCTCTTCAGAATATATATTTTAAATTGAGGGATGAAAGTCACATACTTGTGTTAGATGGTTTTCTTTATTTCAAGGGTGGTATTGGGGCATGCAAGTAGGATGCTTTTTTTTTCTGTCGTCTTCTCTGCAATCTCTTCTTCGTGCTCTACGTGATGTGCTGGTTGCTTAGCAATCCAAGCTACAGACTGCAGCAGGCTGTTGCAACAGTACTGGTATTTTTCTTCAGTTTTGCAACCATTTTTTTGCTGCATTTTTCTTCTGCAGAAGCTGCTTTATTGTCTGTGTTCAAGCATGCATTTTGGGGAATGCAGAATTAGGGTTTGGAAATTAATCATAAACTCTACGTGTTGATTGTTTCTTACCCTGTAATGTATCTTGAGACTACTGTTTGCTGGAAATAAAGAATTGTTTTTGTTTCAAGGCGTCTCTGTAAGATTTTTATGTTTTAAAGCTTAATGTAAGGAATCTACCTGGAAAATCCATGTTTATTGGAGCATGTATTTGCTACATCTGGCCCTCTTCCCTCCTGCACATGGCATATATTTGACCTGTCTTTTCAGCGAGTGTGTACCTCTGGCTTATTCAGAAGCCTGTCGGGAGAGCAGGGTTGTCTTCCTTATTCTGCCATCTCTGAAGTGTATTGAGCAATGTTGGCAGTAAAAGTGTGGCCTCAGCTTCAGTGTGTCTGTCACTGTGTGACTCAAGCAACAACACAGGCTCCTCTAGATAGTTCTATACATTTTTAGCAGATGATCCCGAGGCTGCAGATTTTATTCTTCCCTCAGTACTGAGAGTAGTGTTTTTGGAGGGATTGTCTCCTTGCAGTTCAGAGGAGCTGTAGCTGGATGCTGCTATGTGTGGTCGCTCAGTGGGAGGAAGTAAGTGTTGGTGCTTTCCTGCTGGACAGACCTAGAACCATTTTGTACCACAAAAAAAAAGAGCACAAAACAAAAATGTTTCCAAGCAGTTGTGAATCCTGAAGCAACAGAGAATTAATGCTCTGCAGATAATGAACCACCCTCTCTTTTTGTACACTTCAACTTTCCAGCTTATGACTGAGGACTGCTGCTGGGATACTACACCTATTCAATTTTGTTTTGAATAAACAGAGAATTTAAGTCTTCAGAATTATCAGTATGGTGTTTCATGGTAGTAGGTATGTCAAACGGGATTTCATCTTTGAGGATGATTTCCACAGCTCATCTGAAAGTAGCAGGACTTTGTCTTCTCATTTAATAGAAAATTAAATCTTCTGCCATTAAATTTGTTGCTTCTTGCAAACTCCACAAATAATCAAAACAGATGTGCAGAATTGAATGTTTGTTCAAACAATTTCATGTTTTAAGAGCTGAAATAGCATAAAATAACTCGCACTACTAATTTGTCCCATCTTCTAAGGAGCTTCCAGTGTTCATTTCTGTAGAAGAGAATTTATCTGATTCTACAGCCTTTTTTTTGTGATGCTTGAGAGTTAGAGGCAGGGCTCTTGCATTTTACAAACAAGCTATTATGTTCCTTAAATTGTGGAATACCAGTTTTGTCAAGAACATTTTCAGGTCTTCTAGAGACTTTCTGTGGCTTTGTGGGTATCTACTCACCCTGGCTAAAAAACCGATAGTACATTTAGTACTTTTTGTCAAAACTAGGAAATTCCTTGACTGCAGATATAAGTGAGTGAAGGTGTCTGATCTGCAGTAAAAATGTTGGCTATTTTTAAGAATACATGGAGGCAGTAAACCCCATGTAAACCCCCATATTTTAATACTAAAATATTTGATGGTTTAAGACCAATCTATTACCATTATTACAGCTGTTTCAGTTGCTTTTAGGCTGTATGGGGAATGCCAATGTATTTTAAAATGCCTTTTTTAGGAGCTCTTTTTATTGTAAAGTGACTGTGAAATACTAATGTGAAAGACCGAGGAAATTTTGGTAACAAAAAGCAACATTGCAAGCCCTGTATTAAAGAAAAATCCCTACTGCTGTCTTTGGTTGCTATTTCACCACTTTTCCATGTGGAAATGGGTAGCGGTTGCATAGCACAGTAATAATTTTCCTGTGTTAAGCTGTTTTGCTTTATAGTAACTTGTGCTTTGATTGCATTTGCTTAGTTTAGATATATTTAGAAGGACTTGACAGCTGGGTAATGCCATCTCCATCACAGAAACAATTTATAAAAACCTGAGAAGTCAAGGATATTTGGAACAGGATGGAAGATTACTCTTTTATAAAAGCACTCTTATTGGCTCAATTTCCTGTGTACTTACAACTAGCCTTAGTCTGTACCAGCTAGATGTTTGGCAATCGCATCCATCGCAATCAGGAGATGGAGAAGTTTTCCAGAGTCTAGTGTACTTTGCTGAGAAAGCACACCAGTGCTGAGCAAGGTGTCAGAGTTGTCCAGGGTTCAGAACTCCAGAAACATTCCTGCCAATTTCTAGCCCCCATCACTGCCAGTGGTAGTTCAGTGTGGGATCCCCTGACTCGCCGCTTCCATCCGCCTCTGTGGGCAGCAGCAGGACGCACTGGCTGCTCCCTTGGCTGCCTGGATTTTCTTTCCTGTAGGTAGATTTCCTTTCAAAACCGAGAAACTCCCAGAACCCTTGTTACTGGGCCAAGAATAAGCCATTCTTAAATATCCCATAGAATGCTTGTTCCCCAGAATTAAAATTTGCAGGTTGCAGTTAACTTTGGGGAATATGGAAAGGGAATAATTAATTTGGACTTGTATTTTGAATTTTGCCTTGACATCTTGTAATGTAGTTTCTGATTCTTTTAGTTACTATATAACTCGGAGGTGTCAAACAGAAAAGTTTTGTTGTCCTTCGATGGTGGTACCATGGATTTTAAAAGCAAAACACCCCTCCCCTTGTAAAATACTCTATTTATTGCTATTGAAATATGCTTTTCTACACTTGTGTATTTTAAAGTAAATTTCTGTTGTATGTAAATTACATACAAGTTTTACATTTGTGTATTCACTTGGCCATACATCACAAGGTTGGAAAATTGACTGCTAGTTTTTGAATCTTGATTACATGCTAAGAGGTTTAGATCTATCTGAAGTTGCATAACTAAGAATTTTCAATTGCACAGATAATTTTTAGCATCTGAGTCTGGAGTTCTCAACACTTGTAATTTGCTTATAAAGTATACATGTGTAATAATTGAACATGGCATAATATTGTATCTGTTTTAATATAAAAGTTATGAGCTCACCTTGAAGTCAGTAGCCAAACTGGTGTTGATGAAAGACTATTCAATATTGTACAGAAGTAGTGTTTTCTTGGCCTTATTGAAAACATCTTCAGAAAGGTTGCTTGGATTTTTTTTCTTCCTAGAAATAAACAGTTTGCTAGCAATTATTAGGTGATAAAGGGGTAACTATACTCTCTTCCCTTAGGACAGCAAACAGTATTTGTGTAACAGCACACTCAGGTAGTTTTAAGAAAGTGGACGATGCATGGACTATGCTTTTTAACATTTTAGGTCAAATTTGTTGGAAGTCAGCATTGCTTTCATGACAGTTCTAAACGGTTTCAGAATTTGTTTGGTCAGGCATATTTATTTGGAGCAGAAATGACTGGAAAACTCCAGATCACAGTGCTGCATGTAGTGAATTTCACCATGATTGTTGTGTTTGGGCTTTGAAATAGCAATATTTTGTTGCAATTGCTTGGCTGACTCCATTGGAAATAAATTTGTTGTCTTGCTTTACTTGGAAAAGCATGCTAAAAGCTTTATGCTGCTTCCTGTTGGAAAATAGCAGTGAGTTACAAAATTAGCACATTAATGCCAATTATAAATATAATATCATCCCAGTGGGAATTCCTCCTTTTTTTTCAAGAGAATGCATACATAGTGAGAAGACTTCAGCTACTCTGGGAACACAAACATATAATATCTATTCACAAATAGCTGACAAGGCAAGGAAGCAAAATTTGTCTGAAAAATCTCAAAATCAACATTCATTCTTAGGGAGGCAAATGTTGTAGTTTCTTGCTGTATAGAGTTCTGTCAGTGGAGCAAAAGAGATTAAATATTTTTAGCCTTTGCACTCCTTAGAGGTTTTAACTTTGGCTCTACATTTTATTTTGTTGGTGTAGGTTGCTGGATTGCTTCCTTTCCTCATCCTTTCCCCTTTTTACTCTCTTTCATAAATTGTGCTGCTTGAGATAGTGCTCGTCTCTGTGTGGTAGGTCAGCGTTCAGAGGAAGGGGAAGCCTCTATTCTTCAGAGGCTTTACCGTTGCCTTAGAAAAATTAATTTCCCAGCCAAACAGAGAGTGGGCAATGACTGGGCTCTGCCTTTTGTCTCTCTTGCTTCTGCTTTTCAAAAACGAGCTTTAAAAAGCCAGCAGATAGTTAATAGCGTTGGCATGGAAAGCTGAAAGTGGTGGAAGCTGGCAGAAGTAATTCCCAAGTAAGGCTGTGTGTGTATCGTACTAGAGGCGGAATATGGTGCCCTGGGCAATGGCAGACTGGCTCTGCGCCACGCTCCATTCTCCACTTTTCTTGGAACTGCTCCTTTGAAGATCTAATTATACGGTGCCAGGAGACTCTGCAGATAGCTCAGCAATAACTCCCACTGCACCGGATTTCGGTTTATTTGGGGTGCAAAACTTGCACACAAACACTAGGTTGTATCACAGCTATCCACAAGTTTTGGCCAGTGTCCAGAAGATACAGTATGTTTTAGAGTGGCTGTTTCTAAACTGCTAACTTCGCCTTAGCCTTATCTGTGCTTTTCAAAAATATTTATTCACTTAATTCCCCTTGCCTCCTATTTTTTTTAAAATGAGCTGCTGTGTGAGGTCTGGTGCTTAACCTCTTAACACCTTGCTGCAGACTACCCAAGTGAAGTGCCTTTCCAGATACTAAAACAAAATTATTTGACCTGTCTGAAATAATTGAGTGGAAGAAGGGCCAGCAGGAAGATGAATTTAGAGAATGATTTTTAACTGTACTTTCACTGAAGGTTGTCTTTACAATTGAACAAGTAACAAAATTTGTTATTTCAAAAGGGTTTTATTTTTGTTATTTTATTGTTATTTTGAAATAAATATTTCTCCCGAAGGGTTCAAAGTAGCTGCAAATGAAGGATAATGAATGCTGCTAGGATGATTTGAGATACAATGTGCTTTCCTGCCAGTGTTTTAAAGTTTTACTCTGTTTACTGTTAACTGTTACTGTTAACTCTTTTGATTAAAAATGATTATTTTGCAACTTTATTTCATGTTTTAGAATTAGTCTCTAAAAATTAAGTTATTAAGAAGTGGGGTTTTTTTTAGTGAAAACAGTTTTTGCTGCTGTTTTCTACTTGTTTTGTTAGACTAGGAGTCTTTGTAAGACTTAGAGCGATGGCTGTAGTAATGAACAGTGGAGGTGAGAGGGTCTTCTTGATCTCATGCTTTAAAGAGGGAAGGGAAAAGGAAAGTGTGTGGGAATGGAGTGGGAGTAATATGGGTTAAAGGTATCTATGGGGGAAAACTGGGATGGTGAGCTTGAATACAGCAGTGAGAAGCGGCTTGGTGGAAATTTGCGTACTCAGAAGGGAGAAGGAAAAGATGAGAAGGAGCACTGTGTAGTACACGTTTGGAAAGTGTGAGACAGAAAGTCTAGACAAGGAAGTATGTTGTAGGCCTAAAATTAAGCAGAGTTAAAAGAGAAGAATATTTCTGTGACGGTGATTTTAAGTTCTCAGAAGTAGATAGAGGAAGAAACTTGAGTTTCAGAAATTGCCTTGGGTGTGGCTGAGGGCTGAAGTTCAGAAAAGTAGGACAGCATCTTCCCCTGTTCTCCACTTAGTGTAACAAGCAGTGACTTCTTTGCATATTGCCAGCTGATTTTTCTTATGAAATTTCTCGTAATTTGGAAAAGAGAACAACTTACTATGTTGGGTTGTTTTTTTTTTTTTTTTAAATTTAAAATAAATTCTGTAATTTTGAAATGGAATGGGTTTAGCAGAGTTGTGTTTGGTAATGCAGATAGCTTTTGGATAGCTTTGAGATCCCTCTGCCCTGCACAAGAGGAGACAAAAGGTTTGGTGTATTTAATTTAATAGTTTAGTGAATGCAGCTGAGTGGAGAAGGTGTGGCTGTTCTGTGTTGGGGAGGGACAGGGAGAGCACAAGATCAAATAGTTACAGACTGGCTCCACATTAATCTGGCTGGAAACAAAACATGGTGGTATCAGTTTTTGTTTGGTTTGGTTTTTTGAGCTGGATTGCAGGAGGACAGAAACGGCAAGAAACTGAGCTGCTTCTGTGGGGTGCTGTGTGTTGGACTTGCTTGTAGTAACAAGGTCTGCAGGCTCGGGATGTCCTTTCTGGTGCTGTTCCGATTGCCTTCTTTTTCTTTTTCCCTTAAAACCATTTCGTTGATTGGTTGGTTGGTTTGTATTACATGACACATAATGGAACTGAAAATGAGAAGTATTCTTAAAACTTACTGATTATGTAGATAGCTGTATGTATTACTTGAATGCTACTATTAAATACTTTGTGTAATGCTTTTTGTTCATGAGATGAGACACCCAATGTTAGTGTTTTAGCAAATGTAACTCTCGTCAGCACAAATGCAATGCCAAGAAAACTGTCTTCTGTGGTGCAGGAACTGATTATATAATTTCAAAACCATAGCATTAAAATGGGTAATAAACCTAAAAATCTAATGCAAGATTTTTTTTATGTGTCCAAAAGTGCATGTAGATGAACACATGCTGTGTATATTCAATAATGTGTGTCCTTTCCTTTCTTAAATTTCCCCAGGTATATGTGGAATTTGATGACCTTGAATGGGAAAAGCGAGAATGGGTTAAAGTTTATGAAGATTTTGCAACCTTCTTGGTGGAGTACCAGCTGGTCTGGGCAAAAAGAAAGGACCCAAGCCAGACTCAGGGATCAAAGATCAAACAAATTCAATGGCCTGCATTGGTAAGATACTTGAACAACTGCATTTACTAAAGTATTTTATTCTCTTTAATTCTGTCCTTAGGAAACTGTCTAGGTTACTGAAGTGGTGGTGGGAAGTGGTGAGCGTGGAGGGGGAGAAGGGTAAGAAAAAAATAAGAAAGTACTTATCCTTAGTAAAGCATGATTGTGTTGGAGGGGTGGAGTGATGTGATAATAGTCACTCATCTTCCGTTTTGAGTCAACCTAAAGCACTGCAAAAGTGGTCTCTGAGTGACATAACAGGATTAATGTCACTTTCCATAGTCAAAGCATCTTACAAATATAAACTTACCAGTAATGCATCTTACTGCTCCAGGGAGGATTGAAATTAAGGTGAAAAATAAACCCTTAGGCTTGTGATACCCTCAGCTCCCACAGAGAAGGTATCTGAAATTCAGGTCAGAGTTCACAAAGATGAGAAAAGATTAATAAAGTAAGTGGTAATTGTTTGCCTGGTTTATGAGGTGATGCTTGTGACTCTCATTCTTTCTGGATTGCTGCCCAAGCATTTAAAGTTGTTGAGATAACTGCTAGGAGGCTGTGTGCATTTGTGACATGCCTGTAGATATATATGATGAGATAATCTAATAAGCAATAAACAGATATTCCTTTTTTCTCCAAAGAAACTAGTAGTGCTATCAAAGTCTTCAGAAGAGCCCAATAGATGTGAGATTTTGGGAACCTATTATATTGGATGCTTTTGCTTTGCATACAGTTGGGGAAGATTCCTCACAGACTGGTGGGTGAAAGGGGGCTCCAACAAATTTGTCATAATGGTGAAGGGAAGTCTTAGATATATGTGATAATAAGCTTAATATCTGTAACTTTAGTCTTGGATTTTTAGGTATTTATAGTCATAATGAATTTAGATGATGGTATTTTTTTCTCTGGCTTTTGCTGTATCTGTTTCCTTTCAATACTCTTCATATTCTTGTCTTGGAGCACCTCATGGATTTCTTGGAATTCTACTGTGTGATAATTTTTTTTGAAGCTGGGGTGGGAACAGTCAGGCTGATGGTCATGAAGCAGTCTGGTCAAAAAAGGCATAGATGATTTTGGATCGACTTACTCCTCTTCAGTTAATATTCCTGCTTGACTCAGCTTGTGTGTTTGTGCTAATGTACTCGAGTAAATCAAGGTAACTTTCTGAATGTACAGGCTGAGTCATATATTTGCTTGTACAGGCAAGTTAGTATATCCTTGAGCAAGAATTCTAGTTCCAGGGAGTCACGTCATTTGCTCTTTGAAGCCACCCATCTCTCCTTGATTGAGATGGGTATTTTAAAATCTGGTAAAAACTTAGCTTAGTATCAAAGTACTGTGCTATTTTACATGCTTGTAATCTCACCCTCTAGGATAGAGATCCTTCTTGGGTTTAGAAGGGGTATATTTCTATAAAGTATTGTAGTCTGGCTGCTGATCCTGTCCACAAGTTAAAAGTATGTATTTGCTAATGTGTGAAAGTGTTTTAGTCGAACCTTTCTCCTAGCAGACACTTTTATCAAACTTGTGCTGGTCCAGCAAAAGGCAGAAACTTTTTTTCTTACATCTCTGTCTTACCAATTCCTTGATTTTTTTTTTTCAGTGTTTATGTTCTTGAGGTAGCTGATAGGTGTGAGAAGGAAGATTTGCAAAAGATCTGCCTCCTGCTTTTACAGTTAAAAAATTGAAATTGTATAGTCTGAAGCGAGGCTCAAATAGCTTGTCAGGTCACAGTTCTCAGATGTTAAAGATGACAAGTTCTCAGCATTTGTACTTGCCCTGCCTACAGATGTTCTAGCAATTGTTTTCTGAGTCAAACCCTCTAGTCATCTATTCCAGAAAAACCATATTTGAGGGAAAGTGCAGATACAGGACATTAGCTGCAGTGAGAGCAGATTCCTTCCACAGAGACCTCCCAAGGTTTTGCTGTGTATCGATAGCAACTCTGAGCACACCATGGCGTGGGGAACAGTGGGGGTGCTCAAACTGGCATGGAACGTTTGGGTTTTGTTGCCAGACTATCAAAACACTGTGGTGGATTGGAGTGGATGAGCTCTGTGAAGGTTTGTGTGGTGTGTTTTGGTTGTGGGGAGTTTTTTTGTTTATTTTCTAAAACAAGACTTGCTAAAAATAAGAAAACGTGAAAGAGGTGGTAAAAAAATTTATTTGCCACACACAAGCAGGAATATTTGCCCTTTTATGTGAAATCCTAAGTGTGGATGTGGTAATTACACATTTTGAAAAAGTTGAGTCTTGCTGTATCCTTTAAAGGAGAAGTCTCAAGCATTCCCATGCATGTGATCTGTATTGAAAAAAAAAAAACATACCAAAATAAAAGTTTTTGGTACAGCTTTATTTTGGACGCTAACGTAAACATGGCAAAGCAATATTTTAGAAAATTTTATGTAGTACTTCTCTATGATCCTTACCTTCAGTGGAGTGAATGAAAAGTACGTGTTTATTTAGATGGTTCTTCTCACCTTCTGTTCTTCTTTGATCACTGTATGGTATTCAAGCTGGATCAGAAGACAAGGTCTGCAATTGCTGTGGAGCTTTCTGTGGGTAGTTGTCAGTCTAGTGTCTGAGTACTTCATAATTACTGATTGCTTTCACCACTCACTTGTGTGATAAGATGTAATCTCCACTTTATAGATGAAATTTCTAGAACGCAAGTTGTTCACAGATGTTGCTATTTTAAAATGCCTGAGTGCCTAAGGTGTAGCTATTCCTGAAAGCACAGCATCCACTGACCTTGTGTAAGTCTGCTTTAAGATTTTAGGCTCTAATCAGGCTGAGAAAGGGAGCAAATGGGAAATACTGTCTCTTTCTCCTTGTTTAGAAACTCAGTAACAGGAGAGGGGTAGACTATCACCTGAATTCAGTTTCTCTCATGATGAGATAGTATTTTTTAAGTGGAGTTGCTACTTCAGGTGAAGAGTTGGCTGTAAATGAACCTGGAGCCCTATTGCCAGTAACAAGCTTCATTGTGATGACTTCATGTGATGCCTTTGATGGGGTACCTCTGCCACTGTGCAAGGCTGGGGAGGGAGGAACTGTAGTGCCTCAGGTTGTCCCCACTGTAATCAAATGCTTTTTCTTCTTGTGAGATGATCCCCTGGGAGCACTGGAGAACTTGGCTGCCTAGCTGGTATAATTGGAAATCACCCTGCATGTGAGGTGTTTGCAGTCATAGAAGAAAAGATTGTCAAGAAGCCTAAAGAGACGGCAATAGTGATAAGCAATGTCAGTGTATGTGTAGCCTGAATATTGGGGAAGAGGACGTTTGGTAAACAGTGCTTGTTGTTTAGTTTAAGTAATAGAGATGCTTTACAGTTGTCAGTGCAGGAGAAAACTTCTTGGCCAAAGGCTTAGCATAGGAAAAAATGGAAGTATGGATTCTAGGAAAAAAGTGTAGGTAGTGGAAGTGAGTGGTGTGCCTTCTCACATTAAGGGATTAAAAAAAAGTAGCCAAGATAAGGTGTTGAAATTGAAGGCATCAGTTTAGGTTGGTAAACAAGGGGGGTGCATGTCACAATGATACAAAAAGACTGGAGTGATAGGCTGAAAGTGATGGGTTAGGGGAATCACCAGTACCTCAAAAATGAGGCAGAATTGGGTGTTGAATTTCTCAGAAACATCTTTGAAGCAATTAACATGATGAATAAAATTTTTTGGCCCGTAGGTAGATAAAGAATACTTGTATTTTAGGGAGAGTAAATTAATTTACCTATGTAGAAATAGTTTGGGTACTATGATGTTAGAGATCAGTGATAAAATCATGCATATGTTATAATTCAGTCTGAAGTCTTAGGAATGTGGTGGTATTCCCTCAGCAGCCAAGAGGGGAGATGGAAGTACATGTGTGGGCAGGGTGACAAATTGGAGCCAAGGTTTTAATGTGGACTGAACAGAATGCTTCTGTGAGCTGTCAGTTTGAATTTAATTATTGCCTCTCTAATTGCACATTTAAATATCTAGAAATAAAGAGTAGAGGGAGAAAAAGAGATGACAAAGGATAGAAGCAGCTAGAGGCATTTTAGAGAATAAGAGAATAATGTGCAAGAAAAGTTTTAAGGTGATGGACTTACTAGCAGAGGGCACCATGGTAGAAACATAGATAGCAGTTCACTTTTTTTCGCAGCATCAACTGTACATGTTTTAGGCATAGGAAGGTGTGGGCTGTGTGTCTTTTTCTTAATAATTTTATTTGGGAAGAGGGTTTTGGAAACTTGAATGACATGCTGACATGAAAATTTATTATTGAAGGTCTACAGATAGAAATGAAAGAAAAGACATTTCAGACAGGCATTTTAAGAAGCATGTTCCATCATCTTGGAAAGAAAATAAGGAAAGAAGAATAATGGAAAATGTAGTTATGATTGAATGAGTTTAAGACTGATAGTTTATGGTAAGTTTGTACTTTCAGGTAAAGGATCTAGGAGAACACAAGAGGTTGGAAAGAAAAGGATTGGAATTGCCTATAGGGAAAAGTGGATGCATTGAATGGGAACACATAGGAGAAACTTCTGCAACAAGGAAGTAAGAGGCTATTATAGAACAGAAAAGGAAAAGTATTATCTTAATTTGGCCTTGTCCTTTTGGAAGAAACTGGCAGTCTTGTGCAGGGTAGATGTCAAAGGAGGAAATGGTTTGACTCAGTGTACTGTGATGAAAAACAGGACTGGGGAATGGTACTTTTAGCTGGCAGGGCAGAGCTGGGTGCCTGGGATGATGATGAGTCAGGGTGTTTCATGTGTTCTACTGGGTATGGTTTTTTTTGTGAAGTATGTGTTTTTATACCTGTAAACAAACCCGTGCTGCATGTGAATTCAGTATGAATCCATAGATAATAAATCAGAAGAAACCATAGTAGTTTGTTGCTCTGAATATGAAGACAGTGCTTCATTAGCTTTACAGTACCTGCCTTGTCAAACTCAGAGATTTGCCCTTTGGTCTCAGCTAATACAAAGGTCTGCAGTAACTCTCTCACTCCCAGTTTCGGGGCTGGTATACAGCAAGAACTGGTTCTCCTGCAATTTTGTGTTTCGGAGGAATATATAGATAAAAGCTGAAATACATTTTCATGAGGAGATCCTGAATATGCATATCTCCTAAGGTAGGGAGGCTGGAAAAACAACTCAACCTCCCCTCCACCCGAGTAAAAAAAAGAGCACGTCTGTTTGCCTGTCTCTCTTTCTTGGAACAAGTGAAGTCAGTGCTAAACCAGTGCCTTGAGAACAGTCTTTCCTGGGACTCTGTCCAGGGCTCTGCAAGAATATAGAGCTTTAGCCAGGCTTATAGCAAAAACAGGGACAAAGAGTGGATCTTCATTGGCAGTGACAAACCCTTTTCCATTGTGAGAATCTGGAGCTGATTTACAGTGGCCAGTGCCAGTGACACATGTGGCACTGTGGGCCTTCAGTCTGACAGTCATGCTAATGAGGAGGTCGTCTTGCAGAAGAACGAGATGAGGTTTGTTCTGGGTGGTAGTGATGTGTTTGTTCTGGTTAGATGTGAATGAGCCCAATATGTTCATGTGCTGACTGCATGTTAGGGCACTTGGTGGTAAAGTGTAAGAGGAGAAGCATTCATGGACACATGGAAGAGAAGACTTGTCCTCTGACCTTATGTAGCCTTTTCCCTCCCCCCTCCCTGCCCCTCTGTCCCAGCTGTCAATTGCAGAATCCCTTTGCTTGACTGCATTCTGCTTCAGCTGGCTTGATTGTGTTGGATTATGAAGTAAATACTTTTAAAGTGCCAGTTTATTGGCATTTGTGTCATGATTAAAGAAGAAAGTGTACAGATTGAACAACAAGCTTCTACGGGGCTTCCAGAGGTTCTTGAGACAAATCAAATTATTTTTGGCATGATAATGGGAAGTAGAAGAGGTCCCTTGTTCATTCCTGTTTGTACTGTGACACACTACCACTTTTTCACTCTCTCAAGGATTTGTTTTCTTCTTTGTCTTGATGACCTAATTTTAGCGTTTCTGAGTAAGTTTCTCTTTTATATGTTGATCCCATGGCTCGGATTGATCCCTGTCAAAATCAGGAGCTTCTATAGATATTGCTGATGTTCCCCCTGCATATTCAGTTACTTCATTGCAGCCTGTTCTCTCTCTGCACAATGAAAAATAGAGGTATACACTGCCAGATACTGTGATTAAATCCTCAGTGGACACTCAAAATACTCGAGCCGTAAAAAGAAATTAATTCACAAAGGATTACTGTGTATATGGAAAGTAAGGCAGAGAGAAGACTCGGTCTCCAGAGTCCTAAAAATAAATAAAAACTTTGAGGATATTTCAAATTTGAGGGGAGGAAGTGCTGTAGCTTCCAGGGAAACTAATAGTGTTTTTTTTCAGGTTCTCCATTCTCTGCATCAAAATTCTAGTGCTTGTATGCCGTGATAATATGGGGTAAAGATGAGATATATGCAATAGAGGAGAAAATGCTTGGAAGCTGTCAGCTTCTTGGAAAACTTTAGAGCTTGGGGAAGAGAAAATTTAAGTAACTGACTCAGCAGAGCATAAATGACCTGATTTTTGCTGCATTGTGAAAGACAGTAACATGCAGAAACAGCACTTGGAGATGGTTCAAAGATTACTTTGTTGGAGAGTACGTTACTGTAATACTCCCACAGAACATAAACGTCTCAAGCAGTACCACATCGCGCCTGTGTACTTTGGCACTTGCTTCTTTTAAACTACTGCTTACTGTGAGTCACTACTCTCCATGCAGCCTTCTAGGGAGAGGCCACTACCTTCCCAGGACATGCCCCAAATAAGGAGTAATAAACTGGAATCTGCCTCCCCAGATGCTTTGTTGTGAAATATGGGTGTTGCCCAGTGCCTTCCCACTCTGGAAATGAGTGATGGGGTGGAAAGCCTCACTGTAGTGCTGTTTTCTTTGTGGCCCTGCTGCTTTCTGTGCACTTTACACTACTGCATTGGTTGTTCCAAAGTTTTTTCTCTTGAGGTGTTGGCTAGTGGCAGGCTTCCTTTTTACTTTCTCCATGTTAAACTTGTACTTGTAAGCAATGTGGATGCTTTTTTGTTTGAAAGGATTTAGTTTTGTAAAAGCGTGCTTATGTAGATAAAATAAATGAATTTTTTTTGGTAGTTAAGTGCTGTGCTAAGAATAGTTCTTAATGTTAATTTCATTTAGAGAACCTACAAAATTCCAAACAAAATGAAGTATTTCAGACTTCAACAGTAAGCACAACTCATATTGAGCATAGTGGCCTGGGAGTTGCCATGTTGGCAGCTCATCTAGAGAAATCTGCTTTAGTATGTCACAGCATCCTGGATGTCTCTGTACCTCAGGTTCTTTCCTGCTAGTAAAGCACTCCTTGTTCTCCAAGGGTTATGCCAGTTAAACCCTAGATACTGTTCAGCGTCCTCCAGCTGTAACTGAGCAGTGCTCCCAGCTGAGTGTGCCTGTGTCTCTTGCACCTGTTCCAAAGTCAGATAGCAGTGAAATGCTGGTGATGATTTACATGTCTTTCTGTAAAAGACAGGCATAAAGCATCATGAGGTTCCATATTCAAGCTCAGCACTTGAAGCAGAGCAGTTGAAGCCACAGCTGCAGGGGGCTGAGTGCAGGGTGACTGCTTGCATATTGATATTTATAACTGTTGCTGAACCCTAGACTGGTTTGGGATATGGTTGTACTCCTGTTGATAGCCCAGTCAGCTAGACTGGAATTAGTGTCAGTGTATCCGAACTGCGTTCACATTTCAGCTTCAGTGCTGACCTAATGCACAGCTTCTTCGTGTAGAAGAGCCAAGAGGTGTGCTGGATTCTCTTGAATTCACTGGAAAGTCTAAAGTATTTGATTTCTTTTTTTTTTTTCAACAGCATTTATGAGAAAAAAAAATTCACTTGTGCTGAAGAAAACTAATTGCTTTGTAGCTGTCTAGATCATCTGCACTTTTTCCGTGAATTAGAAATATCAGCTCTATTTTGGAGTTAACCAGAGTGAGCAGAATATAGGCTGGTGGATGCAGGTGGTTATTTCAGCACAGTGTTGTGGAAATTCAGCTTCCAGAGCTTGAGCTTTGGAAGATGACTGATTGTGTATCCCCATCAGACTCATCACTTGCAGTCTTACTTGTTGCTGTTTATATAAACCATTACTTATAAATCTATACATTATGTATATGTGTGGGTGTGTATTTATAGATCGTATGTATAGAGACATACACACAGTATTTTTCCCGATATGTTAAAAGCATTTAAAAAAACCTGTCTTCTGAACTACACCTATTGGGAGTCTGTACAGTGAGGGAAAGACGTCAGCATGGTATTGTCCTCCCTCCCAATGGTGGCTGTCCAGATTAAGGAAAGCTGTGCCAGCAGACCTCCATCCCCAGCTACTGCTCAGTGTTTTTCTTGTGATGGCGGGAGGAGCAGCTGGGCTTTACACCTGTCAAATCCACTTGGCAGCTAATTTCGAAAGCCACCCACTGTTCAAATCTCCACTGCTGCTTCTGTGCATTAATAACTTGTCAGCTGTGCAATACTGAAGCACTGTTCTCGTCATGCTCACTTGAGTAAGATGAGTTATGGAGAGCATAATTAGAGTTTTATGAGTTTCTTGTTCTTCTTTCCCAGAATTCCAGCAGTTTCTTCTGTGCTTAATGGTGAATACCATGATGTGTTGTAGGAAGTCTCAATATCCAACTTACATGTATAGCAGTGTGGAAAACACACCCAAAATGTGTCTGTAAAAGGTACTTCAGTAGGTTAGACATCATTGTGAGGATACATAGGGCCTGGTGCATTCCTGTTCCTCCCATTCTCATACCATTCTCAAAGCTGAGACATTGGAGCTTCGGCTGAAATTAATGTCTCAATAAAGTAAAAATGTTGCAGTCAGGACCAGACACTGGGTTTTCCTAGTTTAGGGTAAAGGTTCTACATTTTGCAGATGAAGCAGGCTTTTTTCTGCAGTCATAAGAAAGTGTATCCTTCAGCTCCCCCTGAATGTCGGTTATTGACATACAAGCAGGGCAACTCTTGCTGCTGAAGTCTCTCACTGATGCTGAAAGGGCAAGAGCTACTGCCTTCCCTTTTTGGCATTGTGGCTTAAACCCACCTCAGCCTCAGTTACATGCAGAAGCTCTGTCCCCCTCATTACACAAAAATATTCTTTTAGTTTGCACTAAGCCCGTGTGTACTAAACAGACATATATGTAAGAATGAAGTGCTGTTGTTTATTTCTATTATGCATTGTCTGTATTTAAATTGTATTGATAACTTCTGATTTATTATGATTTTTTTTGTTTCATGTTGTCATTCCTAGAGCTCTGCATTTGAAAAAGATTTTGAAATGAGATGTTGGTAGTCACCTGCCATTAACAGAAACTTCTGCTGGCAGATTTTGCAGGCCTTCAGTTACACTAAAACAGGCTAAATCAAGTACTTGGAGAAAAAATCATAGGTGCTAAAGCATTATAAATGGGCTGTCCGTGATACATTTATCATGAGCAATCTTTTTCATACATGGCAGTTTCCTGAGGACAGGAAAAGTGAAATTTCCACAGCAACCTCATACACTGCTGAAGATGTTCTAGCAATGATTTGATGTTATACATCTTGTATGTTTGCTTTTTAAATTTATCTTAACTTCTAAGGAGAAAAGGGAACATAGGAAAGTTCAGGAACAGACTGTCAGTTTGAGGTATTTAACTTGCATGAGGAGAATAGCTGAGTGGAATCTGTATTTTGTACCTTTAGCATCCTAAACTTTCTGCTAGCTTCATTTTGTGATGAAGTGATTACCATGCACACTTTTTTGAAAAACAAACCCCCTGTGTCCTCTATTCCTGACTTCGCTCTCACAAGAGCACTCTCCTGAAGTACTTGCCAGTTCTTTCCAGGTGCACTTTAGTATGGGAGCACGTTACCTTCTGAACTTCGTGTTGCACCATTTATGCTGGCATGGATATGACCAGTGTTTCTGAAGCCCTTCTTGGATTTGGTGGCTCTGCATTTGCCCCAGCTGGGCAGGAGGAATGGAAATGTTGGCTGGCTGCAGGTCATACCATTCATGATGACAGCCAGGATGTAGTTACTGCCTAATCACAGACTGCCTGGAATTGTGAGGGAGTATTGATGGGGAGAGAAGGATAGAGGAGAAGGCTGCCGAAGGCACAGGTTGGTTTCTTCTGCTGAGCAATTTTGTTGTCCTCATTTAATACAGGTTTTATTTATACGCTGTGGGTTCAAAATCCATTCTCTGTGCACATGCAGAGGCCAGGGCTGGGAGCATATTGTTTTACAACTTCCTTTCTCGTACCCTTGGATTAACATCCTTCCAGCTGCTGGCCAAATCAGGAAGTTGAGTCAAGGGCTAGAAATGGCAAAGACACATTCAATGACTTCCTGAAAGAAAAAGGCAAAAACTTAAACTGAAGATGCTTGTGTTTCTCTTTGCAAAGTCTGTCCTGTTAAGATGATGTCAGTCCTAAACAAATGATAGAACAACATTGAAACCATTTAATTTTTTGAAATACATCAGGTATCAAGAATCCTCTTCGTAACCTCTGTGGGTTTAGAACACTTCTGGTTTTCTGGCACCTGCTGCGTGATATAGTCACATAAGTGGGGGAAGGACGTACAGTGAAACTTGGGTTTGTGGTTGGGTTTTTTCCCCCTAACTTACCTGCACTTCCTTGCAGTAAAGCCTGAGGTTGCTTCAGCAATAGTTATTGGTAATTCTTTGAGGTATTGTGTCTTATTTAAAGACACAATAAAGAATTGCATGTTTAAAGCAGTGTTACAAACAGTGTCTTTAATACTAGAAAGTGAATCAATGTTAAGAGCTATAAATTTAGGGCTATGTAAAGTCTTGGAGAACCAAAACAATTTCTGAAAAGTATTCATTAGGCTGATTTTGTAAGCAAACAAAATAGATGCCTATTGATTAGGGAATTGACCTTTGTTTGAAAATAATATTCTTTTGCAATAATTAATATTTTACTAGAGAAATATAGCAGACCTCATCTAACCTTGAGTAAGTCTGACTTCTTATTTACAGGTAGGTGAATTATTAACACAATTAATGATATAGTATTTATTTTTTGTCTACCAACTCTCAGAGGGTCTACACCAGTCATGGGTAAAAAAAAGTATTTTATTCAGCTTTTTTGTCTTTTATTAGCTGCTCTTGTGTTCCGTTTTGACTGCTTTGTGGAAAAGACTTTGTCTATTAGTTAGCCAATTTTTGAATAGATCTGTATAAGAAAAAAATTAACTATTCTTACGTATAATGCATCATTCTGAAAAAATCCTGACTGAACATTTTAATTTAAAATTTCTCATCAATTTCGAGTGTAGGACATTGGGCAACTACCTCATTTCTTTTAATAAATGATGCAAAATTATATTTCTGTTCTTGGCTCTAGTTTCAGATGGCTTTGAAAAATTCTTACATATTTAATTTGAAGGGCTTTGCTGAGATTTTAAATGCATATACTGAATTGCGGCAAATGTATTAGTTCCATCACAATAGGAATAAACTACTGATTAGGAGGGCTGATTGTGAATGGGTAGATGTTGTTGGAATCAAACATTTAGCTGCATTCTGAAATGAGCTGAATAGTACTTCTTATCATTGGCTGGTATATTTAATTATTTTGAAAGTATAAGAATAAAACTTTATATTAATATAAGTACAACCAAAATCTCTTTATGTGTTCTACAGATTTTTTGCATTCATTTTTTTGCATCTGAGTGTAACTGGCTTTTTAGGGAACTATGTTCCTATTTGTTTTGGTGTATTTGTCTGGAATAGGATGATCTTTGTAGGTCCCTTCCTACTCAGCATATTCTGTGATCCTATGATTCAGTGTTCTGTAAGGTTCTGTTACCAAGCTAAAGCCTCTTGGTTTTGGTTCCAAAATTTCTATTTGTCCACATATGCTCTTGCTAGTAGTAGTACTTTTATTACTCTAAATTACAGTACTTGTAGTACTTTAGTCCAAATGATTCATTAAACTTTTTTATT
>VZRQ01004829.1:509018-528132 GCA_013397975.1 Machaerirhynchus nigripectus | reverse complement strand
GGAATCTTGTTAGTAGTGAATTGTACATGATTGTAGAGTACATGAAGAAGCATCAACACCTCTGTAAACTGCTTGTGTAATGTTGCCAGGATCAGATGCTTTAGTGGAGNACTTAGGACAGGCCTAATCGATTCTGTTTTACTTCCTGGGTGAGACACGTTTACAAGGTAGTTTGAGAGCTGGTAATGAATTAGCTATTGATTGTTTATTGGCAAGTAGAGTGATACGCATTTGTGTGCAGTCATCTTCTAAGACTTGTGGTCCAGCTCCTTCAGGAGCAGTATTGGGGGCAGTTGTGGACAATTGCGGAGGAATTACATTAAGTCAGAGATGTCTTTTAGAACTCTGTCATCTTGAAAATAACATAAAACTAAAATAGAATCACTGTGTGCATTTATTTATTGATGTTTTTCTACTGTCTAGCAAGATGCTGTCCTGTGGAAAAAAAGCAGTGACGGGTTTGGGATTGCATCAGAACTTTTGTTGAACCTCTTGTCAAACTGATGTCAGGCCATCACCTAGACAGGCAGAATTGTATGAGCCTCCACCAAGTGCCATCAGCTTTGCTGGTGAAGGTAGCTGCAGGCAGCAGCAGTAGGTGATCAGGCGGGACTCTGGTGCACTTGGAGCACAGAAGTGTGGTTGGCTGGATTTGCAGGTGGAGGGATCGTGGATGGTTTTTATAAGCCTGACTAATATGTGCAATATACCGAGAACCGGCTGTGACTCTGCTGTTTTTCCTCCACCCCCAAAATGTGGTCAGGCAGAAATGCAGTCAGATGTGTGTCTGCATATGCAGCAGTTTGTGTTTCCTTTAGACTTGGATAATCTCAGATGAGCTTTCGTTAGGGAAGAATTTATACAATTTTTCATACAGTCTCTTATTAATAATTTTGATTTTTCTGTCCTTTATATATATGAAATCTATATCTTGGAAGTTAATCAACCTATATAAGTGCTGTTGTATTCATACTACTAGAAGGTTATGCTTCAGGGGGGCTTGATGGCATTCTTAATTGATCGTATGGTTTTGCTATGCCAAGCTATTTTCCCGTGTTACTATCAAAATACCCAGTGAACTGTGATTAATCACATTTTGGCACACAGCTCTGAAATTACTGCCACTGCTGTAGAATGTAGATTTCAACATCTTTGGCTGCTGCAGTTGCACAGTCTTTTAATGACAGATGTACTTGGAGTTCCTTCAATACAAATGACATTATTGGCACATGTAGGATTGTATGCTAGATCATTTATTAGAATAACCACTGCATTTTTTATTGTGCCTTTTAAACTCTCCTCTGAATAACTAACCTAAGCTTCCTCTCACAGTGACAAAATGACCGATGTCATAGCCTTAAACTCCA
This sequence comes from Machaerirhynchus nigripectus, assembly GCA_013397975.1. NCBI lineage: Eukaryota > Metazoa > Chordata > Aves > Passeriformes > Dicruridae > Machaerirhynchus > Machaerirhynchus nigripectus. The sequence goes on along the minus strand of VZRQ01004829.1, from coordinate 526,765 downwards.
AATGCACATACGGTGTACAAATGAAAGCAGGAAGGGCAACCATTCTGCATGTCCAGACAGGGGAAGTTGGTGCTATTGGATGTCGTTTTGACTGCTCTGGTATTTGCCTGCCTTTTGGGCATAGTGTGTATGACATCTCACCTGCCCAGAACTGCCCGGAAAGCTGTAAGCTGTTTTGTGCCTGTACCACGTCTTTCTGTTAGTGTTATTTTAATCAAATTTTGGATAGTCGGGAAGACAGACTGGCTTTTTCCCTGGCTTTACAGGATTCTAACCAATCCCTTTTATATATTAATGGCATTGTAATATATGTTTTAGTATATGTGTTTACAGTGAGACACCAGTGGGTTTGGTTTTTTAGTCTATGTAATTTATAAATTTATAAAGTACGTATATAGTATAAAGTACGTACCAGTCTGTTACTTGGCCATGGATGTTTCTGGCACAGTGACACTATGAGAGGTAGTTAATAGCTAGTTATTTTCTATCAGGGGAATGGTTCTCTTTAACATATATGTACGTTTTTCACTGGTGTTAACCAGGGTCTTAGCTTCTCCATTGTGAGTTTAAAACTTTAGCATCAGTTTGCCTTCTTGGTACACTTTCAATACAGATTTTTCAACTAATGTAGTCCAGATTTTTGTTGGTTGCCTTTAGAGTTTGTCTTTGAAATGAACTAAAAGATCTGTTTATTTTCCTAAATGAGAGATGAAGATGGGAGATAACAGGAAAGTCATTGCAAGATATATAAAACACAATAAATCATGAATACTGTTGTTATGTTGGCCAGCAATAACATTTTGACTATAAAAAGTAAATGGAGAAAACCTATTAAATGTTTATATCAAATTTCTTACAGAAAATAAGTTATTAGGCCAAAGCAGATACTTGCGTCTCCCTTGAAATTCTGTTTTCAACCATGATCCAAAATTGTGAGGAGCCAAAGAATATTGGTAACTATGTATGCATGTAAACCCAGTAATTTTTATTTAGCAGAAATTGAGCCTTATTTTCCATTTCCAAGGTAGGCATGAGAAGGTGGGTATGAACTACCCACAAATTAACTCTAATAAATAAGGCTAGTAAGATTGGAGGCCTTTTTCAAAGTGGTGGTGTGTTCAAACAGCCTTCCCATTAGAGTAGTGAAAATAAGAAGTTAAAAAAAAAAATCCTTATGTAAAGTGATTTTCAATCCTGTATGTTTTCAACTGTTGTAATTCTTGGCCATTGGTTTTACCATGCTCTTCAAGTCATTTGTTTGCACAGAGTTGTTCAGGCTTTTTTAATGCAGGGTTTTGAGTGTCCCGTGTCTGAGACTGTAGCTTGGATCCACCTTCACTGAATCTCCCGACGCCCTCCCCCATCCTCATTGACTTTGATGAGTTCACCAGACCATATTTCTGTCTCTTCTGCCTTGCAGACAAAACCTGTGCTCTCTTTGTTCTTTACGTTTTACTGCTCAGTGAACTGTCCTGCACATTAGTCACCCTCTGAGGGAATGAGTTTGCAAGTAGGAGCAGTTGTGGAGTGGGGGAAATAAAGTAGTTCCTGACTGAGACCAAGTGATGAAATTCATTAGCAAAAATTTCTTCTTCATGCTGTATATGGAGAAAGGCCAGGGTTCTACCACATGGACATGGACTCAGTAGTGCTCTGCTTTGAGATTAACAAGGCAGTTTGCAGATCTGATTAATTTTTCCAGATTCATGCAGCAGTGGTTTGCAGCCTGTTCATAGTTCTAGGCTTAGCTTTCAACCATGAAGTCTGGAATTATAATTTTATTATTGAGAAGTCGTTCTCTTGAGGAGTTTTGGGAGAAGAGGTGAGTTCAGTTTCTTATGATTTGGAGGCATAGAAATAGTAAAGAAGAATTCTTTTTCCCCTCAATTTGTCTGATCTCCAATTTTGGTAAGATTTTAGCAGTCATGAAAAAGTTCGGCTATATGTTGTTCTGTAATTACTTTATGTGTCTGCTGGTATTGCTGCTCAGCTGAGAAAGGATTCACTACTTCCTTTGCCTCCAGGATGTGCTGCATGTTTGGAGATAAGAGGTTGCAACTCCCTGTTTGAAAGGAGATACCACCAGTAACAGGATAGGTGTGAAAGCAGTGGAGCTGCCTACTTAAACTGCTTGTCTTTGGTTCCAAGCTATGACTGGAGCCTGGTTTGGTTCTCTGCTGCTATTTGCTAACATTGCAAGCAGTGGTGGTGCTTGTAGAGCTCTCTGAGGGGCTTGTGCTGAGATGGAGGCTGCTGGCAGAGGAAAAAAGGGATTTAGGAATTCATCATCAAAGAACAAAAAAACCATGGGTGTGAGGGGAACTGGGGAAAGAATGCTCTGTACTTGAGTTATTTACCACTTCTTCAGGTTGTTTTCACTTTTTTCTTCTGTTTCAGCATCAGCTTTTGTCTAGATTGAACCTGTTAACACAAAAGACTCAGTCTCCAGCCATTGCTGGTTTGCTCTTTTCCCACAGTAGCCAGAATGAGGTATAAACTAAAACATAGCTTTTTCAGGTAAGTGCCTGCCGGAATATAATGTCATCATCTTCCAAATTCAGAGCACTGCTGCAGGAGCTCACTGGTGTCAAAAGGGGGAGTCTTTGTTCTCCCTGTTCTTTTCCCTGAAGGTGGTTCAAAGGATTCTGCTCTTCACCAGAACACATGGAGTCTACTTCCTGAGATAAATAGAATCATAGATTATCTGGTGGTAGCAGTTGTCTCCATTTTGCCTTTGAAAGGAGAATTACTGCTGCCACAGAAGGCTGCTGATCAGAACAGGATGAAGTCCAGTAGGTTTTTCCTTTTGCTTCCTTGTAGTGATGTTTTCATGCTGTCTTTTTTGCCATTCTTGGAGGGAAGAATGGGAGAGAATCCCTTGCCTCGATTCCAGGTGGTGTGTTGAATAGAGGAGTGGATACTGAAAGGAGTACGTATGTTTGTTTGTGCAGAGCCCCATATTACCAGTTATGTACTTGTACAGGTTTCATCAGAGCTCTGGAAAGAAAAACTCAAAGCAGGAAACCTCCCACACCACTTCTGCATAACAGAGACTGGGGTGATGGTCACAGGCTGAGCAATGTTATCATTTCACAAATGCGTCACATTATAATCGAGGTTTGAGGAATCACTGATCCCTTTTCTGTGAAGCCTACAAATTCCTCACTTCAGACACATGATCAACTCCATTCTCTTCTTCATCCCCTGATTTCTTCCTCATTTTGCCAGGTCTTGTGCAAGGATCTGTTTGAACAAGACTGATGACTGTAGGGACGTCATCTCAGCCACACTGGAGATGATTCTCCAAGTAACACAGAGAAAGCTTTTCCTTCCCAGCCACACAACCTCTCCTGAAGTGGTTTTAGGAGAGGCTAACCAGATTTCTGAGGAAACGCACAGGTGTTTTTAACAGCCTTGTGATGAGTTTCTTCCTGTGGTCATAACACACTTTTGAATCCTGTGCCCATAGTGTGGTGTGCCAGGGCAGTGTACAGAACATGCTCTTTGAAGTTAGGTCCAAGGCTCAGAGTTACAGACACCTTTTCCTGTGCCTCATCCCAATTGCTAGAGCTTTGTCTTAAGAACAGTTCTTCTTAGGACTCTTCTTAAAGATTTCTCGCTAGTTTCAAAACTTCTCTTCTAAAAGTGCTCCCTTTGTGGAATCTCTCTTTCTGCAGTTTGCTGACAATTCAGGTTCCGTAACAGTAATTTTGTAAAGAAATTTGAAACCATACTAGTCTAGAAAAAAAAAAAAAAAGTTGACATACAAATGCAGACACAACATGTGTCAGTGTGCCATTTGTTCCTTTTCTCTTACTCCCTTTACAATGCCTGAGAGCCATTTGGTATTTCTTCCTTGTCCTGAATCCTCGATCCCCTCTTGTGCTTGTCAGCTGTGTTTTCATGCTGCTGGTACCTGCCTCCTGCATAGGGTGCATGTCCCTCTTATAGCTGTGCTTTCCATGTCAGTCAGTCCAAGGACAGTGGAAGGAGAGCTTTGAGTTTTCTGTGGAGTACGGGATTATTAATGAGAATCTCCTTTATGTAGTCTTTGTTTTTCTCTGAGGACAGGATGTTTGATTTGTTCAGTTCCACTGCACAGCTCCGTTTTGGAGCTTGAATGCCATGTTCCAGTATTGTCTGTACATGGTCAGTCACAGCAGTTCACAGGACACACAGGACACAGCTGCCTCCAGAAAATGCTTCTCTGGAGTGATGAAGGGCACATTTGCATAAGACAACTTGTGTTCAGTCACCTGATAAGGGTGCAGTCTCCATGGCTAAAACGCAGGCTTTTCCCATGTCTGCTCATGTGCCTTTGCTGCTTTGTCTGGTAAGGAGGGTGCTGGAGGGCCTTCAGTGAGAGGAAGTGGGTTGTGGCTGGTTGAACAAGTCTCCTGTCGATCTCCCTGTCCCTACACAGCTGGAGAGGCTGGCAGAGACTCTCACTTGCTGTGAGTCACGGGTGCCTGTGCTGGGATGCTCTCGGGTATTGCCAGGATGGGAGCTGACTCCTCACAAAATCCCATTCTGGGCTGGTGGTGCAATCCTCTGCATGCTGTGCTCTGAAACATCACAGGAATGAATAAGATCTCTGAGAGGAGCATTCCTGGGAACGTCTAAGAGCTTGAGTACTACCACAAAGCCTGTTGTGCTCCTGTGATGCTGAATACGATGCTCAAGCCTCTTGTTCTTCTTCAGTTTGAGGGAGAAGGGATCATTATTTGGATGGGAGGGGAATAAGTTACTTGATGAGTATAAGCAACTCTCACAAATACATTATAAAGGTGAAATATTGACAGTTCATGTGTTTTTAGTGGCAAAAACGTTGTAAATTGATATTTATTACAGTATGCAGCTGTCTTTATTTGCGAAGTTGTCATTAATTGTAAAAACAGATAGAGGCATGAAAAGGCGCCATCAGCTAAATGCCAAAACCACATGATGACTTAACACATCTTGAATTTATGGAGCCCAAGTTGGGGAAAGGGGTCAAGAAAATAGAAGTATACAGACAGATATGTAAATAAACGAGTATTTCTGTTTATCAAGTCACGGAGTGTGAAAGACCTATATGTCTTGGTCATACAGCTGGCATGATCTTTTAATGATGACTGACTTCTTGTGGGGAAAAAAAAAATTTCTGGATTTATATTCATGGATTATGGTACGGATCTCAAGTATCACTGGCCAAAATTGTTGTAGCCATGTAAAATGTACACACAATTACTTGATGATTTCCATATTAATAGCAGTCTCACAATGTATTTCCTGACCCAGTTATTTATTGCTTTACTAGAACCACCCCCCTCAACTTACATCACTGAAAACTGAAAGTTAAACTTCTTGCTAGTGAAACCTGTTAAGTCTAGGCAGCAAGATCAGTTCTTCTAGTTTGAGAGTCTGCATTGTACCATAGGAAGGGACTAATTAATCATATATAAAAATATCATCAGATGAAAACACTTGGTTTAACACACAGATTTGTTCTTTCTTGAAGAAAAAAAATACTAAGTTAGGAAATGCTGCTCTCCCTGGGTTACAGTATTTTCTTGAAAAATACTGCAAGTGATAGGTAAGCCTGTAGCAGCTATTTTGGGGGTGGTAATGAGCAGTGGAAATTAATACATTTTTCATTACTTGTTTCCAGCACTGTAGGTTAATGGAGTCAATAGTGTCTCTTTTATTGTAGAACCACATCCTGTCTGGTTGAAAAGGATGGGATTATTAGACAAGTCTGTCTCTCTCTGTGACTTTTTTGTCAAGACAGGAACTGCTTCATGCCATGCTGTCTGACAGCATTGCTCAAAAGCTCTTCTGTCACATGTCCTCCTTTCTTCCAAAGGCACTGGCTCCTTTTCTGAAGGGTAGAGACGAATGTTAGATTCTCTGAAATCTGAAGGTGTTTTTGGACATGGTTTTAATGACTTTTGATGTCAGTGCTTTCACCACAGCCTGCTAATTAACAACCACTTGCAAAACATTGGCATCTATTTACCTTACTTTGGTGTCAGGCATTTCTGATGTTTCTTTTGGGTGCTTACATGGTCAAACCGACTGTGTGTTTGTACTAAAGGTGGTAAATTTGTAACATCCTTACTGAGGTTGAAGGGCAGGTTGCTATACGCAGAATTATACCAGGTTATTTGCATGTAATATTCAAACAAGAGCAGACTTAGAATTTACTGTCTGCTAATGTTGATCTGTTCTTTTGATTTTGGCACTGTGCTGTGTATGAATCATATTTAATGGCACAGGGAAGGCACCGTGCTCGGCGAGGGAATGAGGCCGTATTGCATCTGTTTGAGTCAGCAGCCAGCGCGTTCTGCTGCAGCTCTGGTCGGAACAGTCTGGAGGTTATTTGAGGGGACAGTGAGTCACGGCGGTGCCTCCTTCACTCATCACCAGTCTGCAGGGTGACACGCGGCTCTAGCGCAAACCTCTGGGTTATTGTAAGAAAGTGATTTAAAATTAAAAAAACAAAGTGTGATTACTTGAAAAGAAAAAGATTTCTGGTTATACAGAGGAAGAAAAATCCTATAATCTAAGTAAGTAAAATTTCTGGGTATTGAGGGTCTGCAGGTGGAAAGATTTCCTAAATACGCTCAAGGTCTAGCCCTTCAATTTCTGTAGAACTTGCATTTTCTTTATATAAAAACAAATCTGGATGATAGATCCCTAATACTGTATCTGAACTTACTGCTTGAGCTTGGTAGAGCCTGAATTTTGTAGAAAGCGTAAGTATGAAATTAATTATGAAATTAATTCTGGTTGCAGCCACCTCTCCTGTACAAATCTATGAAAAACAATGCAAGTATCAGTTCATCCCCATTTCGCATAGCTATTACGGGAAAACCTGTGAGCAGCCGAACGAGAAGTACTGTAATTTCTCTTGCTGAAGTGGTAAGAGCAGTGAAAGCAGAAAGAGGCCAACTGGGATTGACCATAAAAAGCATACTTCCTTTCAGAACTAAAAATAAAACCTGTGAATCCTGAGTACCAAAACTTGTCTACCAGATAATTATGACACTCATTTACATAGTCTTTTATCTCCTTCTAGGGACTGGTCTGAACAGTCTTCTCTTAAAGACTGTTCCAGCTTCTGTGGTTGCCTTGAAGCACAGGTTTTCAGGCTCCTTAGCTCAAAAGACATCTGACGACGTAGGTTGGTTTTAAGCAAGGTCTTGTGGGTTTGTGTTGTGTGGCAGCCTGCCAGGGATTTCTGGTGCCTCAGTTACAGGGAGAAACAGAGCTCTGAGCAGAACAACACTTGGTACTCAGTTGTGGAAGATGAAGAAGATCCTCATCTCAGGCTGTCATTTTGTTTTAGAAGAGAGAGTGTTTTAGAGTGGGCGAATACATGTAGTTCCAGACAGGGGCCCCCATGCCTGCTGTTCTTCCATTCACTTAATTTGGCTAGTAAATGAAATATGAAAGTTCAAATTAGCGTTGTGAGCTCTGTGAGGTCACTATGCTCCCACATGATGGGGTCCCTGTAATAGCAGTTTCCATTTTGAGTTTAGGAGATCACAGACCAAAAGACTTGTACGTTTAAAGCCGTTGCTCTGGTTGCAAAGTCAGCCATTGAAAAACTGAAAGACACTCTTCCTATGTGTGGGTGAAGCTAGAGGTGTAAATTGTCTGTGCAAACTTTCAATCCTCTGTTCCTGAACTTCAGAATTTCGTTTCATTTTAGCTGAGTAAAGTTACAATTAAAGCTGTATATGTAATGAAAGGATGACAGTATCTATGCCTATTACTCTTTCTCAGTAATCTCAAAATCCACCAGTTAGTGGATAGATGATTCACCATTTTTTCTATCACTGGTGTAAGATGGTCCTTACCTGAGGCCTACTGATTCACGATGCATTTTCCATCATTTCCAAACTCTTGAGTATTTTTAAAATTTTAAATAATGCAGATGATGTATTCTTCCTTCTGCCCATTACCCTGCTCATGGTTCTGGGAATTGTCCAGAACATGCTTATTCCTGAAAGTGGAAAAGTTTACTTAATAGCTAGGCTGGGTAAAAGACAAATGAAAAAGATAATTTCTGTGGAGTTCTACAAAATACCACAGTGGAATTTGTCAGAAAGCATTATGTGAGTTGTAATTTAATAACTGTAGCTGAGACATAGTTGGTCAAAGTATTTCACACATCATAGAATTTATAGTGCGTCATAGTTGTTCTGCATAAAAGTACTTTAAACACATTAAAATATTCAGAGGACAGATTTTGATTATATTTTTGCACTCAAAAAAAGAAAAAAAAGGCAGCTGAGCAGGTAGTATCCTAATACATGATATATTAAATGTTATTCAGGAATGGAATTCTTCTGTTCCATCACTGGTGCTATAAAAATAGAAGTGATCAGTTATCTTTTTAATATAAGCATCACTTTTTTAATGTTTACTTTAGGTCAAGAGTTATATAAGGCTTATTCCTAGTACTCCTCAAATATAATTTCTGCTCTACTTTCCAATGCCCAAAATAGTTTTCCGGTTAAAAGGCATTAATTATGAAGATGGCTATACCTTGTTTTCATCCTTTATAAAACTTATATCAATAATGTTATATTCAGATGAAATTGAAATCAGGCTAATTGAAATTTTCTTTATGCTAGTATAGTAGAGTTCAAGCACATTTTTAAACTCTGTAAAGAAAAAATGCTTTTATTTATACTAAATACCATTGTTGGAGAATCAACTACAGTATGTATGATTCCCTTTCTGATCCAAAAGGGGTTTGTTGATAGACACTCAATGGGATGTGGTTGCCATTAAGAATGCACTCTTACAGCTAGAACCTTATAAATGGCTGTCTTTAAGTGTTCAGGAAATACAAAGAAAAACTTTCTCTTCCTTGGCTGAAGTGTACAGGGGTCTTTTGTTTGATGTTGAAAATAATATCAGTATATCTTTCTTTTGCTCGGTCTGCATTTTTCCAAGCTGCTTTGTTGGCAAACATCCTTTTGAATAGCCTCAGGAAATATTTTCAAGCAAAGTTCACCCAAGGCCGTGATGCAAAATGCTGGTTTGGTGTTTGTGCAGGACACCAAGGTGAGATTTATCAACCCACAGAGGCTTTGTGAAATAAAGTAGTGGAAATGGAAAAAGTATGATTCTTTCTCTTGTAAGAGGTATGGATTTCTGATGGGCTAAAGGTACTGTATTCTTGCAGATTTCCTTGTTTTAAGTCATCAGGTTTGGTCTACTGTGTTTTTATAGTTTCACCTTTTGATACTCTCTCTCCCTATAAGCCTTGTCTTGCTAAAGTTGGGGGCTTTTTCCTAATACTTTGTCTGTAAGACTATGAAAATTTTACAGCAAAGTTAATAAAGTTTTTCTGTGGCAAAAATAATTTCAGTATTTTTGAGATGTATCAAATAAATGCATCAAAAGTGTTCAGTTCAGCTGTCTTTTTAAGTTAGGACAGTAAGAAAGGAATCAAAACCATTACTACACCCTTCTTTCTCAAATACGGATTTTTACAAATGCAGGCTTGTTTCAGGACCCTGGAGTAATACTGTCAGCTTAAAATGTTTTGTTACTTTGGCTCGTACCCATCTCCCAAGTGAGGCAGACATCTATTTGATGCGGGTGTTGACAGTGTCAAGCACTAATGGAAATACAGTGTTCTGGTAGACCTGCTGTTAATCTAAACTAATGTTATTTCTAATTTCAAATTTTTATGATCTTGGAATTCCATGAAATGAAGAAATGGCTTTGTCAAACTCTCCATGATTACATAAGCCTCTCTGTGAAGCTCTTTCATTCAGGAAAGCATTGGTGGCATGTAAAAAAAAAAAATCTAATTTATTTAGATAATAAATACAACTAGCCCTCTAAAAAAGGTGTCTAAATTCTCACTCGAAGTTTACCAAGCATTTTAGCATCATTCTGAAGAGCAGGTAGTGGTTACATGTCCTCAGTTGACCTTAACTATGGCTTGCCTTTTCCATCTTGGTTTTAGCTCCAGTGATCTGCTGAATAACAGCAAACAGTGGAAAAAGACTAAGTGTAAAGACAAAGCCAACTTAAAATCATGTTCCAGTAGAACATAACAGTGCATGACCTGGCATAGCAAATGCAGGTTATCTCAAGGCTTGTATAGTAGAACTGTAAATGTAAAGAGGGCCAGAAGAAAATATTCTTGTCAGGACTCTTTAAACAGGCTTGTGTTCTCTGGCTTGGAAGAGGGCTGGTGGTACAGGCAGCCTTTTGTAGGGCCATCAGTGCTGATGAGGGAGCACATCAGAAATGACTGCCTTGAAGTACCAGTGGATGCCCAGTGAAATATGGGAGCAGCAGGTTCACAACAAGCAAAAGGAAGTACGTTATCAGCAGAGGGAGTGATAAAGTTACTGCCATGGTGCCCTTGCTGCTGAACGCTGTGCTACAGTGGTAAAAAATGTTCATGGATACGGCAAGTAGTTATGCTGACTCAGGGAGAGGATGATGAAATAGGATGCGGACTCCAGCTCAGGAAGTCAGTCCATAAACTGCTGTTTGCCAGGAGCTGCTGGATCATTTTGAGTGCCCCTTTAGGGTTCAAGGAGGGGAAGAGTGTGTGTGTGGGAATTGCTGAAACCAGGTAGCGACCTGGTGTGACCTAATCTCACTGCTCATAGTCTTGTGAGAGATGGGAATAACAGTAGTTAGCAGTTTTGTCTGCTACGATACAGCACTTGGACAAGATTTTGTCAGTTAGTTTCTTTGGGAAATATTTCTTTTTTTCCGTTTTAGGTTTTTGATTTCTTTTTCCTTTTAACGTCCTTTGATGTGGTCTAGTGAGCTGTGTGTGTGGTCAGAGGGGGAATTATGCTGTTCCGTTTTGATATGCCTTTTCCAAGTCTCTTTCTGCCCTCTTGGAAGCTTCTCTTTATGTCCTCTTGTGCCCCTGCATTACAGTGAACAACTCTCTGCAGTGATTTCATCCTCAGTGAAGACAGGACAGATGATGCTAACAGCAAAAAGTAGTGAGGCTATAAAGTAAAATTTCTCTGCATTCCCAGTTTTCCTTCCTTCCCTTACTAGCATGAGAAGCCAATTAGCATTGCTTCACCAGCTGCCTGGGTTGTAAACTCCCATTGCTCTTCCCAGCCCCCTCAGGACTATCCCAGCTTTAATTCCATAGCATTAGCTGCCACGCGTGGCCATGGGTATTTGTCAGCCTTAAGTATTTCATACCTAAGACTTTGAAGCATGGCATGTATCTGAGACTGGCTTTCTGATAAATAAAAGTCTCACCCAAATCTTCTCTGACCGGTTAGAAGTACACTTTACTAGGGAAAAATAACAAACCCAGACAACAAGACAATATAATCCATAGTTTTCAGCTTGTGATTTTCATGGTTTTCGCAGGAAATCCACGTAATCCTTATGTTTGGATATGGTTTATTTTGGGGTTTGGAAATGCGAGGTAACTTTTGTGGCCTGTATTAGTCTATGGAAAAAAAAACCCCCACCTGACAAACCCAAACAATAAAGCTGTTACCAAGGTTTAGCTTCCAAGTTGTCATTCTCAGCCAGTGCTAAGGGCTACCAGCACGTCTTGTGAGGCACAGAGATAAACCCGGTGTTTCACCAGCTCCCTGATGGCCTTGAACACACAGAGCCTCATCAGCTCTGGGCAGTTCCTATGAAAGAGTCTTTGGTTGGAACGTACAATTATCCAGTGCTGCTCTGTGCGCCTTGAACAGAAAAATGGAGCTACTTGAAGATAAGTTCCTGCTATCAGTTGATAGACATGTGCAATCATCTGTTTTGCAACCATCAAAAAAGCAAAAGATTTAGTGGAACTTCCAGATGAAGGAGGTGCCAGCTAATCTCATCACCACAGCAGCTGCAACACAACCTTCCCAAAAAGAAGGTTTGAAATCTGAGTGCCGAGAGAATTAATATGAGAAAGCAACTTTTACTTCTGCAAAAAATGCGACATTAAGGGTAGTACATGGTACTGCCACAATACTTTTGTAAGCTGTTTCTAAGGAACGGTAGCCTATGAGCTCTCCATATACACTTGCTGACAGTCTTTTTCAGTCTCAGGTGGGTACGAGGTACAAATCCAGAGATGTTTATATAGAGCTCTTGAAGTGAGCCCCAAGCTGTCTCCTGTGCCAGAAGCTGAGCTGTACAGTTCCTGTGAGGATCTGCAGGCTACTGCAGTGTGTGCACTGGGATCAGCACTAGATAAACTATACCAGACACTAAGAATTTCACATGTACAATAAGTAAACATCCACCTGCCGTGCTTTGTGGTTTCTGATAGTGTGGGTGCTGTGATAGCAAGTCTGCATGTTGAGACCTGTGATTAAATGCTGCTTTTTGTCAGCCCCACCCGCGTTGCTTTTGTCAGTCGGAGCAGTTCTCATGTTTGAGGTTTCTCAGCTTGGGGTGATTATCTTTGTGTGATTGGAAGAGGTTACTCTGAATCTACAGAAATGTGAAGGGCTGATGCAGGTAGTGCTTTGGCCTGCTACCTTGGACCTGCACTTTTGAGGAAGACAGAATTTATTTTTTTTTCTTTAATAATTATTGAAAAAAAACCCGCTCAAACCTCATGTTTGGAAATGAAGTCCTGAAATGTGGTGTGAATGTAACAAATACAGGGACATCTGCTTGCTGCTTCTGAGAAGCTATAAGAGGAATCATATACTGCCTTAAAAGAGTAAATGCCAAAACACGTGACTTCTCAGGGAGCCCTGCCAGCACCAGCCCAACAGAATACTTCTTGCAGGGAAAAGAAGGGTGCAGTTGCTTACCAGTCTAGCCCAAGACTTCCTGGCCTTGTCATAAGGTTCAGATTTCCTCACATCAGAAGCATGATAGTAAAAAGGCTGTGAATTTTTGTTACCTGCAGACAAAGGAGGGCTGCTGATGGGTTTAACATGTGCCCCGTGATGCCATCTCTGCCTGTGCAGAAGAGGAACACTTGCTAAGACAGTTTTAGGAACCTGGAGCAGCTTGTGACCCTGCAGGCATAAGCAACAGCATCGAGGGCCGGCTGTGACACAGGCGATGCCCAGTGGAGCAGGTGATGTGAGCAGCGCAGCGATGTCTCACTGCAGCTCTGGGCATTCTCTCTGGACTGCTGTTGTCTCGACTTCCAGGCAGGAGCTTGGTGTGGATATCTCACGGGTGCACGGTTTGTGTTCTCAGGGTTAAGGGTGGGGCTTTGTTCCTGACTGTGCTCTGACACCAAACTAGCACCAAACTCACACAGACCTGAGGGCTGCTCCTGCAGGCTGGCTTCAGGAGATTTTAAGTATGTTGCTACAAGAGCCAGCTGCTGCTGCTACCTTTGTATCATGAGCAACTCTGATGCAGAGATGAGTTTTATGGACCAACTCTGGCCAATACATCACAATTGGTTTAAATCACTTTTGAGTAAGAAAGTAGATAACCTACAGTTAAGGAAAATCTGTCAGAGAAGTTAGTTTCTTTCCAATTTATTCTCATACAAATATATTTACATGGTAAACTTTGTTGCATAGGGTATGTGGGAAAAAAAAAAGAATCTGGTTGCTTCTTTCCAGACCTATGTCAGTCTGGCTTTTAGTATAGGAGCAGATAATTTTCTGAGAAGCATCTAATAATACTTAATATTCCTCAGTGTAACCTATCTATTTCTCCTTATCTGTTATCGGGGAGAAAAGAGCCACTCATTCACACTCATGAGTTTTAGCTAGCTAAAGTGACACTGTAACGCAACAGGCCTTTTATTAAAATAGAAAAGTTTTTTAAAGTCCATGGATCTTCTGCACAGTTTTTTCTTACTTTAAGCATTGAAAAGTTAGTATTTACTGTTAACTTGGTGTTACCTAGAAGAAAACATATTATGGAATAATTTAATTTTTAAAAATAAATGTAGTTATTAATTTAGTGAGTTTCAGTTTGTCCCATTTCACCCCTTTTCTTTGTAAATATGAGAATTTCAGCATTCACTTAACAAACATGAATGTTTCTGAATCTGATGGTCATCTGGGCTCTGCTTTTAGTGTGGGAAGAACTGCAGTCATTTCACATGTCCCAGTGTGGTAACTGTTGTCAGAACAGACTGCCCATGGGAAATCCTTTTGCAAAACTTGGTATAAAAATCAGTTTTCTCTGGATTAAATGCTGCCCTCCACTGAAGACTGTTCGGATTTCAGGGCTGATGGCTGATACCTTCTAAAATTCAGTACTTTGTGCTGTGGAAAATAATACTCATTGTTCTAATGCAGTAATTACAGTCAGCTGTAATAACGTGGTAGAGATGGAAGTAGCTTTAATTTCCAGTTGAGAAGTTCATTTAAATTAGTAAAGCAGAGCAGATGGATTAGACTATCAATCATTGTTAAATGGTTGAGGTAGACACAGAAATGCACTTTTGGACAAAGTAAACAGTTCCTAAACGAGAGAGAAGTCTGATGGAAACCTTCAGGGAGAAGTTGTTTGGTCAAGCAGTCCCTTTCCCGCCGGGGCGTGGTTTTGATGCTGACATGGGAGGTAGGAGAGAGAGGTTCATCTTCCCGCTTCCGAGTGAAGGAGTAATGAAACTCCTCTGAGGCAGATGGAAGGTCAGGACCTTGGAACTGCACTTTCCATTTCAAACACGGGCATTCCTCTACTCCACTGCCTGGCTGGCAACAGGCAGAAAAACTAACAGCAATTCAGTAAACACCAGAGACACAAAAGTTGTCATGAAACAGACTGAAATTGTTTGATATGTTAGCAGATCTCTTTTTGCTAATACATAAAGCCTGAAGGAATCCAGAGCATATTAATGTTCAGGAATACTCCCCACCCCAGGGGGCATGGAGGGAAGCTCAGGAGTAAATGCTTAAAGGGCTCTTTGGCACATAATGCAAAACTTGGTTTGAATGCTCTTAATAATCTCTATACTGGACTCACCTATCAGCAAGCAGAAATTCAGTTATTGCCCATGCTTTTTAATTCCTAGTGATAAGCAGAATATATTAAAATATACTTATTTGAGTTGCATCCCTTAGGAAGCATTCAGAAACGTCAACCTTTTGCATGCAGCATTCTCCTCTTGAATAACTTTGGTTTCAAAAATGTTGCTGAGGAACAAAAAAAAGTTAATTTACTGCACTTTGACAACTGCAGTGGAGGTAGCGTGTGAGTATCCTGTGAGTATTCAGGAAGGCATGCTCCTGTAAGGAGCAGTGGTGAAAGGGGTGCTGACACTCCACAGTTACTGTGGTCTGAGTGGTTTCTGCTTTCCACCACACTGCAGGTAGCTACAAAGAGGCATGTGGAAGAGTGGCTGTGCCTCTGCCCTCTGCTTCCTGCCACAAGTCAGGTTATGGTCTTCCTTCTGTGGCACAATACCTACCCAGCAAGGTTTGCATGGAAAAAGTAATATATATATATATGCACATACATATTTTTCTCATCCTCATCAAGCTACAAGCTACTTTGATCCTTAAAATGTAGTTTTTAGCCCAGTGTTAAGGGTTCTCTGATTGGAAAAGTAAGATTGTGCAGCAGAATGTCAATTCCAATAAAGTGTACATTTTATGTTATAAAAACTATTACAATCTAGAGTTCAGTGGGATGTGTCTGTGCATCATAGAGAAAACACTTCTGAAAATAAATGGTAAGTTTTTACACCTGAGAAGTAGGGCTGCAAGGTATTACCAGACCAGACAGCAAAAAGAACGGCTTTCCCTTTTTCTCAAAAATGATCATATCTGAAAGAATGTGTGCTGAAATTGGAGTCGGCGGGTAGGCAGACAAGTATTTAAGTAACTTGCCAAGGTTCTGCTAAATGTGTAAGGACACAGGTAACAGGTCAGTTCCTCTTCATGGTTTTATGGCTGAATGTTAAGATTACATGTGTGTTGTATACCACTGGCAGTTAGATTTTTCCAGCCTAATTAATTATGTTCCGTATGTTCCAGTCTTGTGGCTAATTCAATATATTTTACATTTAATCATGTTTTTCTCCTCCTACTGCATACGTATAAATCAAAGTCGTTTCTAATCTGAAGTCCATCACACTTTCTATAGTGTAGGTTTTTGAGTACTGCAGCATTTTTTTCTGCTTATTTGTCCTAGAGGAGCTGGTGACTAGTTAAAATTGAAATGAAAATAAATTAGTTGTATTTGGAATGGAACATCTGGAGTTACAGGATGTTTTAGATATCACATAAATGAGGGTCACCTTGACTATTTTTAATAAGTTCAGACTGGGAACATTTCAGTGACAAAGAAAATGAGACAGTATGAAAGTACAAAAATTAAGTAGGAGTAATTTTCACTCTTAAAGTGTACTTTAAAATACCATGTTTCACCCACAGACGATCAGCTCACTCAAGTCTGTGTCAGTGGCCAAAAGTAACGGAATAACTGAAGTACAACAGAGTTCAGGGAAGGAAAAATGCAATGGAAGAAAAATCCTCAGTACTTTTGTGAAATAGTAGGCGGGGTAAG
Organism: Machaerirhynchus nigripectus; assembly: GCA_013397975.1. NCBI lineage: Eukaryota > Metazoa > Chordata > Aves > Passeriformes > Dicruridae > Machaerirhynchus > Machaerirhynchus nigripectus. Next base: position 510,325 of record VZRQ01004829.1, on the reverse strand, counting down.
GCTCGTGGAAGAGCTAACGTATTTTATTGGATTGACAGATACAGAAGGAATGGAATTGTTAGTCTTTAATAATGCAAGTTCTTCAGTTCTGAAATAGAAGTGTCAGTCTTCATCCTTAGACCTTATTAACTACAACACTACTACTGTAACAAGTATCTGGTGTCATTATAATGTTTTAATTAATTTCTCTTGGAAAGGTCATAAATAAAAAGCTGATAATGGAATGATTAGCTTTGTTCTTTTAATTTCTTTAGAGATCTAGAATTCAGCTAGTTAAACGTCACTTTCCAATTTCATACGCCTCCCATCTTCTACAAATTAGTTTTAATGTTGATGTTATAATTACATTTGATACTCATAATCATTACATATAAATTTCTTTGATTGCACTCTTTTGCCACTCATACTCGTGTTCAGGAGCTTCTGCACCCACTTCCTACGAGTTCTTTTGCCCTTCAACTGAAGCACATTACTAGCCTCAAAAGAAAGGTGGTGCTTCTATATATAGAAACCTAATTTAGATTCTGCTGTGACAACTAGGGGTCCATTTCTTTTTCATTACAATGATGAGGTATTTATTACTGAAGTCCATTGATGATGTTACTTAGGTCATCGTTTAGCTTGAAGGCAGACAAAAAGTTGCCAGTACCGGGGGTTTCTTCTATTATTAAAACTACTATTAGAGCCTCTTAGTGCAAAGCATCTTTACTTCTGCTGAAATAGACTCAAACCTGTGGGTGTATTTTTCCTTATCCCCTTTTCAGGACTAGTAATCTTATGGAGAAAGTCGGGTTTAACTCATTTATAGAGAAACCTAGAGAGTTTCAGAGGCTTAATAATGACTGAGAGAGAGAAATGAAGCATTTCTCTGCAGGTATGCCAGAACGATTTTGTCACATGGGAGGGTAGTTCTAAAAGTAAAGTGACTGCCTCTTTCTCAAAAAGTTCTTAGCTTTTATATTCGTTGGAAAACATCACACTTCTTTTTTTTTTCTGTACCAGAACAGGTTGGGGGGGCTGGGGGGTGGCGGGGCACAGAAAAGGTTATGTTTTTTGCTTTTTATAGGCCAAATGGCTATGTGATTCACAGCTGGGATTTTTGACCAGAAATGGGGTCATTTATTTTATAGATTCTCCTGAAGTAATTCAATGTGCAGTGTTACAGTACTATGAAACTGGGGGGGTGGGGGAGGTGAGGGAGGAAATGTCCTAGAGATTAAGTGCTTGCCCTGTTGTCTAGCTCCATTTGTGAGTCTTGGTCTGAAATAGCTCTCATTCAGAGAAAAATAAAAACCTGACAGGGAGAG
>VZRQ01004829.1:495067-508989 GCA_013397975.1 Machaerirhynchus nigripectus | reverse complement strand
TTACTCTTCTGTTCACTCAGTACCTTATGTAAAGCTTGGTCTTGTTACTTTGGGGTTGAGGAAGAGAGTGAAGTTCTTAAAAACATTTTACAGGTATGAGACTATAAAGACCTAAGGGAGGCTTTGTTTTTAAACTTCCATCCATTGCTTATGTCTTTAAGCACAACTTGAGGATATCTTAAATAGGAGTAAACCCCCCCCCCAAACTTTTGGATACTTCTAGATTTGAAGCTGTTATCTGATTTATTGATTGTTTTATATCAGTTGTGCATGGCTAGTTGGGCCAAAAAAAGAGTAACTTAATTCAAATAGTAAATGGAAATACTGTTACAAAAAATTGAATGTGATGACGAGAATTATTTTTAAAAAATAGTTACTATGTTAAGTTGGAAGGCAGAAAAAAAAGCCCCACGTTCTCATCCTCTCAGATGTAAAACACTCATATGTAGTGTCTTGCAAGTGGCAAAAGTACTCAGAGGTGACACAGGCCAGGAAAGAGAGGAAGGTGTTGAGCAGAACAGTGCATGAGGAGAGTGCCTGGATGACTTCTGCTTCAACACTGCTGAGAGGAGGTAGTACGTGTAGAAATAAAATGCTTCTCCTTCCAGTCGATTTTGGGTGGGGGTCCCAGGACACCTGTTTTGAGTGATGGAGAGAAGGGAGTGAGGTAGAGAGAAGCTTAATCCCTCTTAGTACTCAAGCATTTTACAGAGCAAAGCAGTTTTTTCCACATCAGTTGGCTGGTTGGTTTTGTGGCCCAGGTACAAAAGAAGCAGTAAGGTGTCTTTGTAAAAATACAGAGGAATGTTGCCTGGGGTTTCTAGGTGTGTTTCCAGCTTCCAAGGGGGATGTGTGGTGGTGGTACACAGAGCTTTCTGTTCTTGTTAATCCATTGCCAGCTGTTTTGTGTGTTCATTCTTTCTCACCCTTCTGGTGGTTCTTTCCCTGCCCCTGTGCCTTCTCCTCTGCTTCTGTCTCCCTTTTTCTTTAGTCGTGGGTGCCAGCAATGGGGAGCACTTTTTGTCGTGATCCCTAAGGCCACAACCCTCAGTAGTCAGGAGCAGTGATTGTCAGGAAAGGAAACAGCACCTCGCTTGCAAGCATTTCTCAGTCAGACATCTGTGAACTTTTTTTTTTATTTATTTTTTTTTTTTTGAGGCCTCTAACTGTGCCAGATTTGGATAGATTTCCATGGGAATAACCAAAGCAGACATCTTTGACACATCCAGTTTGTTATAAAGCACTGAGCTTATAGCAGAGGTCAGTAAAGCCAGCACAGCACCCTCTCCCGAGGGGTTGGGAAGCAAATCTTGTTTCTTGAGGACCAGTGACAAGTGTTTGATTTGAATGTAATTTATGGACAGCATTTGAACTTGAGTTTCAGACTGGCTCCTGCTGCTATCCGCAGCTGATCTAAATGAAGGGTTGAAATTCCTTTAGACAAAAGGTTTCAAAAGTCAAGCAGCTGATAAGTAGTTGCTGTGTAACTGGTGAGTATATCAAGGGAGTTTAGTGTGTGTCCTTTTTAAAGGCAAGGACTCGAAACAAAGGAGAGTTAATAATCTAGGGAACGGTGGAGGAAACCTGAAAAATGGCAGATTTATTAAGATGACTAAATATAGTATGCATGAAATTACTAATACAGTTCAAAAGTGAAGAGGAAAAAAAGCCAGAAAAGCAGGGAGGCTCAAGATGCAATTGGCAATGAGGCTGGAACTTAAACCAGATCCAAGAATTACGGGAAGGCTGAGGAGCTGCAGATTTCTTGGTGGGACTTTTGATGTTGCTGAATGGGAAGATAAGGAGGAATGAGAAAGCTGAGAAAGATCCTGAAGGGATTTGAGTGGGAGTGGGAAGGAAAGACTCCATCATTAGCCTTCACGATAGGGTAAACAGTAAATCCTCTCCCGTGGTGGATTACAGATGTGCACACCATCCCGGAGGAGGCAGAGTAGACGCTCTGACAATCCTAAGTGGAAGTATGGTACCTGCTGGAGAGACCACTGAGGAGATAATTCTTACAGAGAGGCTCTAACCCCAAGTACCTAGAAAAACTGCCTTTGGAGAAGGTGGCTAGTGCAGTGGCTGGGAATTTCAGTGTAAGGAAAAGCTTTAACCAACAATGAAACCTCCATCTCAGTTTTTAGGAGAGAGCTTTTGGGTAAATGTTTCCTTCTTGGCATATGGAAAAGTGACAGTGGGTAGCTGAGAAGGAAAAGAACTCCAAGATTAAGGAAAATGACAGTCAGGCGTTGCAGCTAGGCAATGATTTCCACTGGATAATGGTATGTGATTATTAAGAAATAACTGAAATGTTAGCCTGGACAACAAAATGGAGAAATCTGTGCTTCTCATAGGAGTCAGGATATAAAACATCCAAGTATCAGAAGGGTGGTATAATGCTCCTACTAACTAGACTAGAGGTGTTTAAAAGGCTTTGTGCTGTTCAGAAATAACTGAACAAAAGGAAAAGCTGTGCAGTAGTAATTATACAGTGGGCTAGAAAAAATGCTTTGGTGTATAAAGGTCAGACTGAAATCAGTTTGGCTGAAAATCACTTTGGAAAAAGATGACAGAAGGAGCAAAGAATCTGTGTTAGCCCCAGGGTTAGACTCGAATAGGGGTAGGGATCTTTGTAGTGTTGTTAGATAAATATTGCCTTGTTATCAGGTGGTTTACTTTCCCAGGTAGAGATAAGAGAAGAACTGATAGAAGCGCCAAGGTACTCCTGGATTTGATTGCTGGCAAGTTTTTTCCTCAAGCTACTCACTGAACCAACAGGAAGACAGTGTTACTTTAGCCTTCACTTTGAAAAGCAATGAGGATATTCTAGAAAATAATTTTGGATTGAGGATTCAGTTTCACTTATGCTTTATCATCTGCTGAAAGAGCTGGCTTCCCTCTCCCTGCCCCTGTCTAGCTGATCCGAGCAGTCACGCAGCCAAGGCATGAGTTACACCAGCAAGGTGACTCCAGTGGGAATGAGTCAGTCGAATGAGGGGGTGAGCTCCGATGGATCTGGCTGCCAGAGAGCTGGAGCCACAGCTTGGGGCTGGTGAGGCACTCAGGCATTCCCAGTCAGTGGCAGCTTACAGTTCATGGTGAAGTGTAACGTAAAATTGCACCCTTAGTAACCATGGGTTGATTCAGTTTGAAATACGTGAAAAAAATATAGAGAAGCTGGTTTGGAAATCTAGGTTTTGAACCTTAGGGACAAATGTAAATAAGCAAAACTGGTCACAGGTGTAAGGAGCCTCAGGACTCAATTTCTGGAAGTTACAGATACGTAAAGCTTGCCTGGAAATGGAATTCTCAGTAAAGAGTTGTCCTGGTCTGCAGTTCAAAATGGATGAATAGTCAGCCTGAGAATATACAGTAAGACTAATGCAGGAATCTTGCAAGCAATGGGGGGGAGAAGGCAGAGGAGGGGAGGAGGGCAGGACAACTTAATTCAGGTTTGTTCCTAAAAATTAAACTTGATCTTGCAAATGATGTGAAAGCAAATAAAAATAAGGTTTTGTATGGCGAGAGGGATAGAGAATAACAATAATACAGAACTAAAACATTAAATATTTTTGGCTTAATTTTCAGTAAGGATAATGATAAATAGAGGAAAATACTTGGTGTATGAGAATAAGAGAATGGAAATTACTACAACCAGAGGGAACTTAAGGATCGTAAAATACTCAGAGACCAAGAGAAATTTCCATCTCACAATTAGGAAAAAATTAGTGCTGATTGTAACTATTTTAGCTAATTTTTCCTTCAGGGTAATACCAATCATTGGAGAAAGCAGTGCCAACATGAAGAGGGGGAAAGGAAGAATTAGGCAAGCAATTAAAAGCCTGTCAGTCTGTCCTCACAACATAAAAAACTTCGGAAGGCATTGCGGGGTGTGGGTGAGGGGCAGTCAAGGATTTGGGAGATTAAAGAAAATGAAGTAAACTACAACGTACCTACTTCAGAGAATGAATTTACTGACCCTATACTTGTCTTTGGGGAGAATTAATCTTCTAGACAAGGAAGGCCATTCTATGGCATTCAGGTCAGGCATGATCTGCCAGAACAATTCCCAGGCTCTGCAGGTAAATCTTCCTGTTCAGCTCCCTGTTCAGCTCCGTCAGTGGGAATATGCAGGCTGGGGTTAGTGCGGGCAGGGAAAGCTGGTACCTCCCAGCTCTCAAGAGTGCTGGAATACTGCTGCCAGGGAGCGAGGTCTTGAGACTCTTTTTGCATTGCAGCCCCCCCAGGAACAATGGTTTGCTGCTGTGGAGAGAAGCCGTGGCATAATAAAAGCAGACTTAAAGACATTTTTAATTTGGGTATGTGTTTCTAAATGCTGTTTTATTTGGGAGAGGTAGGTGACTCTGCAGATACTCTAGAATCATAAGGCTGAAAAAGACCTTGAGATCATCTAATCTAAATTAAGGCAGTTAAAACTTGTTGTGTCTGCTGTAGAGATTAAGAAATTATTCCTTGCAGCATCCTGTTTTCATAGCTGGAGACACACCCAGCTGTTTTCCCCTCCCAGTCTCTTCAGTCTGTTTTCATCTATGGTATTTTCCAAAACTTTGCTAATTTTATTGTACATACCTATGTTGAAGAGCAATATCCAGAACTCTGCTCACTTTATAGTACTATAACTGAGGCTTTATGAATGCTGAACACAGGTTGTACAAACATTCATATATCCCAGTACTGTGTTTATATTTTTACAGCATGATACTGTTAACTCGGCCCATAAACTGAACCTAACTTATCTTTTTCTATGGAATTCCTCCTTAGCCACTCAGTATTTTTGCTGTTGACTTCTGCCTACATGCAGTGTTTTGCATATCATCTTTTTTCTCAGACCACTTGTCCAGCTTGCCTTTTTGTCCTCTAATACAATTTGCAGTCCCATCAAGCTGGTTGGTTGTCAATTTAATAAATGTAGTCTCTGTTCCATGATCTGGGTCACTAATAAAAATAGTGAGTAAGACCAGACCCAGTGTAGGTGACTTTGGGAACTGCATTCTACATACATATTTTGGCAGATAGTTAGCAGTGATTTCTGAATGTTCAGGGGATTTTTTTTGTTTATTCCTTCTTTTTCTGGATATGCATCTACATTAGTTTCATTTGGGTCTAATGTGTTTAGCTTGCACACGTGAGTATCATAAGAGGCATAGTGTCAGGATATAGATCTGCTTCTCAAGCCTGCTCTTCTGTTTGGCAAGGAAATTTGCTTTGACATGATGTATTATTTTTGATTTAATGCTGCCTTTTACTCATAGTCTTGTATTCTTTAAAATCTTTACAAATAGACTGGGTATAGCTATAACTACTGTGTGTTTCCTCCCTGTGCCCTTAATCCTGGTCTACTCTTACAATGAAATGCTATCTCATGGACCCACTTGAATAAAAACTTTGGTTGGCTTTGTTGCGAGGCAAGAAGATGCAATTAATATCATTCATCTAGACTTTTGTAATGCATTCCACAGTATGTCAAGTAATGAACAATCAAAAGAAGACTGGATTAGTAGAGAGAACAGTAAATTAGGTAGGAATGAGTTTATAAGATGTTGGCTATGTGGTGTTGAAATAGGTGGAGCATTGTAGTGGTGAAACAGTTCTGTCTGCCTAATAGTTGTTAGCACATTTTCGGAATGACTTGCTTTGTGTTTTTACTAAAATGTTTGGACTAATTGATTAAATTTGATTAAATCAGTAGACAGTGCAGAATAGGAGAAGCCCTTAACACAGAGGATGACGGTTTTTTATGCAACTAAAATTAAATGTCCTTGAGAAACAAAGTAATAAAAATGGAACAGAACGTCACTGCATAAAACAGAAAGTGGTGGATTTAGGAGCAGATGGCAAATGTAGACAAGAGCTTATCCAGCAGAAGCACTGGCAAGGAGAAGGTTTGAGCCTTCTGGCCAGTCAGAGGAGGGCTGTGAACCTGCTGTGTGATGTTGAGCTGATCACAGGTGTGACTCTGGGATGTGTGAGAACAGAGGCATGCTTGTGTCCCCCTAGAGCTGCCCCTGAGAGCCCTTTTACACTAACAGACATAATTCTGCTCAGCCATGCTGGAGAAAGATAATTTGAAGCCAAACAGGATACGGGGCAGGACGATGAGGATAACCAGAGAATAGACTACAATCTAACATGAGAGACTACATGGAAGTAGAAAATGTAGGTTAGTAACACTGCCATGTATGTTAGTATGAGAGGAATGAGGGAATGTAATCACTGCTATAAATAGATCTTGGAGATAAATACTGTCTGATACACTATACAAACAGATCCAGAAGATCCGAAATTCACAATACAGACCTGAGACATAACTTGGGAAAAAAAATGCAGAAGAATACACTGCTTCTTTCTAAAATACCAGGAAGTTTGAACTTAGAAAAGCATTTCACGTTTAGTAGGAAACTTCTAAGTGAGACATGTTTGTGTGACCTTTCAGAGACCCTAGAGAAAGGAGATGAACAAGATCTGGATAATTTTGATTTTATCTTTAAACTCACAGCTGTCACAGTTTGAAGATGAGTGAATTTATAAAAAGCGGAAAACTTGTTATCTCGGAGAGAAATACTTTGAACACCATCTGTCCTGTGTTTTCCTGAACGGAAAAAAAGTGTTTGTCCATAAAGGTTGCTACTGGACAAGCATGTAGGGCAGATGTGAGAATCTAAAAATAGCACTGGGCGGGGGGGAGAGAATCCATTATGATATCTAGGTTATTTTCTAATTTGTTTACTAGATAGACTGATGGTGTTTCAACATTATTTCAGCATTATCCTGATGCTGGGATATATTGACTAAAACCCCGTCTGTTCCATCAGACTTTTTATTATCAAATGTAAACTTTTAACCTCACCTTCTTAGTGGCTTATGCTTATAAGGGTTTTTTATTTGAGAAGTTCTCCCAAGCCTTTAATGCTGTAGATTCAGGAGTCAAACCAGTGTACTAGCAACTGTCTCTGTGTAGGAGGTCTGACAGTTACAGTATGATTATAAAATAATCGTAGCAGGAGAAAATACTGCACAAGAAGGTTAAAATACATTTCTGTGTAGTCTGACACTTGATTGTTTCTCTCCCTGCCTACATGACATGCACAGGTGAGGTGAACAGTCTGGTTCTTTTATTTGAAGAGTATATATTAGCATGTTGTCTCAGTAAGATGGAGCTTTTTATGAAGATAATTAAAACACAATGCATCACTGTTGCTTAATACTTAAATCTTAGTGTTTGGAAATATGAAAATACTACTTTTAAGATACCCTTATGGGTAAAGGTACAACATTGAGAATATAAAAAGGATGTATTGCAAAACACAGACCAGTGTTCCAGTACTCCCAGCAAGCTGGGACTGAGAGCACAGAGGCACTGAGTCCAAAGTGAGTAATCCTCTCTCTCCATGAATGGCCTTTCCCTATTACAGGAATCCACAGATAGCCAGATAGAAAGCCTGAAGAACTGGCAAATAGGGTTCCTGCTTTTCTGGAGACAGTAGAAGTAAGAAAGGAGGAAGGAATAGAAGTTGCAGCCTTTTAATTATTCACCAACACCCCTGGACCACCCTGCTCCCCCCCACTTCAGAGTATGTTGCAGATTGAATGTGCTTTTTCTACAGCTCTTATTGTGTCTGACAAACAGTGAAATGCACTGCTGTCAGTAACCGGGAGTGGAGGAGTGGCCCCGAGGAGTCTTTTGCTCCTCAGAAACTGAATCCAGATTTATGTACAACAACTTTATTCACATGATAACATGAAGTAGGTATTTCCCTCTTTCAGCTTCTACGATATGTGTTCTTTTAAAATACTGCTCTCTGTTTTTGATATTTTTCACGATTTTTCTACTTCACCTTCTGTATTTTTTGAAGCTTTTGTTATTGCAGATAGCTTCAAGCAGGAGCTTCTCTTTAACGTATCCAGCTCTGTTTCAAGAGCCAGTTCCACTCCCCGTAGAGACTTAACTAAGTTGTCCCAGCCTACTATTCAAGGGACCATTTTATAGCATGGTGTCAAAAATACGTTGCAAGCCCTGGGTGTGGTTTCAGGCATATGGGGAGCATTTGATGTTATGAGAGCCATGGGGCTGTGGGAATGGAAAATCCCAGCACGGGTGCATGCTCACCACTGCCGTAAGAGAGGAAGTGATGCCTGGAGCGAGGCTCCCTCAGAACCGCACCCCGATTTGCCTGCGATGGAGCTAGTGGCTTGTTTCCAGGAGGCATCCTGGGACCAAAGGGCCTGCCAGCAGCCTGAGCAATCAAGGAGCCTCAGCTTCAGTGGGAAGCTGAGCTTTCTGTGGTGAGGACGCTCCCGAGTTGTTTTGGTGAAGAGCAAGTAGAAAAATGCAAAATAAAATACAGTCCATTTAAAAGACAGGAAGATGACTAAGCTGGTGAATAAGATGCCCTAGACAAAGGACAGGGAGTGGTAGGGCAGAGGAACTGAAAAAACAGCAGAATTGGGAAAAAACCAGTGCTCTGGAAATCCAAGTTAACAAATATGAAGGGGATGAGATGGATAAAGGTGAAGCAGGTATTTAAGTTCTGGGGAATAAGAACAGAAAGGGACCTTATGAAAGCTAGATCTGGGTGACTCTCAGGAAGCAAGATGAGCTTCTGAGAGGCAGTTGGGAATGCAGTCTGAGAGAGACAGGAAATAGTAGGAGGGTGAAAGGTGGAGTCCTGTTCTGTAATGGACTTCAGTTAGTGGGAAGTATGAGACGGACACAACAGTGCCGGATGCTGAATCAGAAGAGCAGAAATTCAGCGGTTGTTAAGAAGCCTGAAGCTGATGTTCTCAATCAGGTTGTTTTTCTGGAGGTGAGGCTGGAAGGAGGCCGGGTATATGAATGTTACATCCAGTAAGTTATAAGGGAAAAGGATGCAAGAACATTGTGAATGTTGCTGATAGGGCTGGAAGAAGAAAGTAAAGCCAAGAAATGAGTTGGACGGAGTTTGGCACCACTGTGATGGAAGCAAGAAGGCTGAAAAAGCATCAATACTGCAAAACATGGATAGCACCCAAGTTAAAAAGGGTTTGATGAATATTGCAGACGGAGTGTGGGTAAGAACATTATGAACTTGAAGCTGTTGTGCTTTATGAACTTGATGCTTGCTTTGTAGAAGACAAAATCTGGTCTCAAGGTTAATGAATGTTGTGGCATATTACCATGACACTTGAAAACTCACATGGAAGTCCGGGATTTCCTTGTCCAATGAGTTGTACAACAAGCACAGAATGAAAAGGGTTCCTTTCTGCACAGAGTTAAAATTTGAGAGTGAGTCAAGGGCAGATGACACACAGAGACAGGAGGTGGGGAATAGAAGGCATTGCTGCTGAGGAAAGATGAGGCTTCCATAAAGCAATGACCAACCCATTGTCAAGGTTTCAGAGGTCAATACAGCAAGCAGAGTTTTAAGGAGAAAATGGAAATATGTTAGTGAATCAGCTTTGCGAGTGTTGCCAGTAAATGGTTCCTGAAATTGGTAAATGAGTGATACCAGGATTGGAAGATGCTGTGTGTGAAAGTGCAGTGTGATGTGATGGGGCTGCTGGGGGACAGAGTGCAAAGAGTGGATATTGTGGGCTGTGGGTGTTTGTGACAGAATTTTGCATGGTCTGAACATGTGTGCATTTATTAAGGCCAGAATGAAATGCGAATGAATATAGGCTGGTGCTCTGAACTATGGGGATGGGTAGAAAAATGTGTTTTATAAGGTTTGTTAGAAAGGCCTGCACCCAGAAGAGAGAGAGAGAGCAGGTCACACATAAGGTGACATTGATGTTACTCGATTTGAGTGAGTGGCAAAGGTCCCAGGATTTTGCTCAGTTAATGAGGGAAGGGGGCTTAGGAAAACACAAGTCTGTTACAGTGATGTTGGGCTTAAAATGAGACATCCACAAAGAGATGCCTGAGAGACTGCTCAATATTTTGTATTTGAACTTAAATCTGGAGTTAGAACACTCTCCAGCAAACAAGAAAACTCATACAATGCTATTTACTACAATGATAATGATTTTTTTTAAGGCCATGCATCTGGTTTTTCTTTTACCACAATTACTGGTCTCCTGTTGCAGCAGGGACACTGATTCAGCCACATAAATAGCACCAGATCACTAACAGAGCTTATTCCCAGAGTTGAGTTTACAGTACTGGTATGATGAAGTCGATGGGGATGAAGTAATGGGGAAAATTGCACAGTCATGTTGATGCATGCAGCATTAAACCCCATGATGCCTGCCCAGGGAAGGGCAAAATTGGTTTTAAAAGCTGACTGTAAACATTGCAAAGATATAAACCATATTTTAAATCGTACTAATTTGAAATATACTGTAAAATCAGTGAGCACTGATATGGAGTGTAATAATTGTACTGTTGCTTGTGTTCCTTCATGTACACTCTTGTCCTCAGCTTCTCACTTTTGAAAAGTTACTACAGATAGCCTGGTGAAGTTTTTGCGTGTCTGATTTGCCCACCTCAATAACCAAAAAAGGAGAGTTAAATGAAGAATTTGCCAAATGAACCAGCACCTGAATGCCAGTTACTGCATTTCACATGTTGCAGTTCCAGTAGTAATGATTGTTTCACACACATTAATTTCTCCTTTGGACTTTGGCTTCTACACTTAAGTACAGGGTCTGAACTCGATGGGCTGCACAAATGCATAATGAGAAAGTTAATTTCTCCACTAACATGAGGCTGACCATAGCTCTGGCCTTACACTGCATTATTTCTGCAGGAAATATCTGCAGGACTATCACTATGAAACGGTTCTGCTTGCTAAGCAAATGTGGGGCGGCACAGACAGGAAAACGATAAGTAGAAAAAAATGCTAATTTAAATGATGAAGACCGATTTAACTAACCTTCATTTGTTTTAAAGTTTAAATATTTACTCATTTGCAATATTTGCATGTGCTCTTTCGTGGCCAGCAGCGCTGCGCACGTGGGTTTCTCTGGCGCGGTGTGAGGAAGGAGCAGCGTTTGCAGTTCAAGGGATTCGCTGCCTGCAAGAAACGAAAGAGGGTCACAGCAGAATGCCTGAGCCGTGTGTGCTGTCGCTTCCCCAGTGCCGGTGCGGCATTCCCGGTGGCCGTAGCTCCCAGCAGGGCGGTGGCACAGGGCCCGGGCGCTGGCTGCCGGCCAGCCCACAAGTGCAGGGGCTGCAGCTGCCACCGGCCCCTGCCCACTCGGCCAGCACCGCTCCACTGAAAAACCTGCCAGGCTTCTAAAGGGGCAAAATAGCAGGGGAAAAAAAAGAGCAGCTCCTGCACGACTGTGCCAGCACAACCCGGCGTGCCTTCTGCCTCAAAGCAAACAAAAAACAAACTGAAAACCTCCAGCGGAGGTAGGCAAAACCATCTACCACCTGGAATTTTTCATGCAGTCGCTAAAAATACAAAACCCGCAGTATTGGTATCCTCACACGAGTGGCCTGAGCCTGGGCTATGCTGCAGCACACCGGGGAAGTTACAGCTGCGATTTTAGGAAGGGAATGTTTGCGTTTTTCCGTTGATTTTCATGATTATCTGTAGTTCTAGCGATTATCTGCAAAATAGGGCACGCTGTGTTACCAGTAATACATGTATCCTGTGGCAGTGAGCCAAGACAGTAACTGAAGGTCAGGGATTGTTTGTCGAGTGCAGTTCAGTGTGCTGCCTGATTCCATAGGGGACTGGCAGTGCCAAAGAACAAAGGCAGCTCTGTTCTGCAAGCCTATAGCATGGCTTGTTTGACAAGAGTTCAGGCCCAATTGTGAGAAGAAGCAAACAGTAGTGGAAAACAGTGCTAAAATAATGTGACTACTAAATAAGCCTTTGTAAAGTGTAGTATTTTGAAAATGTCAAAACCAGGCTTGGATAGACACTAATTTTTAAAATTCCTATTTAAAAACTGGTTAGTACCTTTACATGGCAAATCTGTGTTTTGTTTAGAACATACATGTATATATTGTGGTAAATTTTGTAAGTTGTAATGATGTAAATGTCACTTTATGTTGCCTTAGTGTACTTAACATTAACAATTGTACCAGTAGCAACTTTCTTGGGCTTTTTATACTTCCAAAAGGTGTTTTACCACTTAGGGGATTTTTCCTGAGGATGTCTTTAAGTGAAACCCTTGGAAATAGAGTTGCTGAGTTAGTTTTCCCATGCATAGCTGGTGCAACTTGAGAATTTTTAGCAAAATCCCTCTGTGGTAATGAATTGGTGGTGCTCGGCTGGATATTAATATTCTTTGTTACTAAGTTGCAGTCTATTAATAAAGCTTTGTCCAAACGGGCAAACTTGCCTGTCCTCCAGACAGTCTTGTGATTTGTATTTTAATAGTGTCTGTCTTAGATATTATTAAGGATTGCCTGCTTTGACAGTTGCACTACATACCACACAGCTATCGAGCACCATTAGTTCAAGAGTAGCATAAAGTATGTTGTGCTCTGTAATAGGCATTATTCATTTGTTTGCTCTTCCTGAAATAGCTATTAAGTGTCTGGGCTCTTAAGAGAAATGGTAAAACAAAACCTGAAACTGTATGAGAAAGGTGGGAATCTGGTGGTAGAAGTAGTATGACTTGGGGATGCTCAGTACCTCGTGGAGGTAATCTTAAATGTGCTTTAAAACTTAAATTGAAGATCATACAAGTACAGAATTAAGTTTGGGGGAAAATACTTTATTTATTGATTACTTGGCAAAGTCTGAGTTCCAAGATATTTTCTTGTGTCAGCTATTACTGATAGGTCAGTCAAAGTTTTATTTTTAAGAGGTGATGATGCCTCTGAAGGACCAGGTCTGTGAAAGACTGTCTTGCTCACTTGAGAAGAGGCCCCGTTGCTGTTGGGTGGCGGAGACCAAAGCACACTTCTGCTCCAAAGGGGAACGGCAGTGCTAAGTGCAGCCCCAAACCTGGAATAAGGTTGCATTTCAGTCTTTGCTACTGCATGACCTCTCTCAGTACTGGTGAAAGTGACTGAGGTGTTATTCCCTGCTATCCAGTGAGAGGTGGGCTGGAGAATAAGGAAGTGAAGGGAAATCAGGTCAGAATGGTGTCACTAAGATGTTTAACTTTTTCTCTGGAGATCAGGCAGTGTAGACCCACCATGGCATGGCTGGGGCAGGTGTGTTTTGGGAGAACCAAGGAGGTTAGTGAGCTCTGTTCTGCTGGTGACAGAAAGCAGCCTTTATGTAGCAAGCCCTGAGGGTATCCCGAAGTGGATTTGGTGAAAGGCTGTGGCAGGGGTGCTGGAAACCAGAGGAGCAACTGTCCGGTCTGGGTGGTCAGGAATAGATGGAGGCTGCTCGAGGCACTGCTGCCTCCCTGCAGCCTTGCTGCCATATAAGGCTGCTCAGCTGCCTTGAGCCAGCCAGGATGGACGACCACTTAAAAAGGAAAATCAATACAACGAAATGCCTCTGCTAGTGTCCCTTCCAAGCAAAATCCAGGAGTCTTGCACTTACATGGTTTGAGCATAGGCCAGGTAGTGACAAACCCCATGTACAGGTAGCCTGATTCCTGCCCTTGCTTGCATGAGTGCAGTGTCACAAACTTATGGAAGACAACCAGTTTGCTGGAGAAAAGCCTGTGGTGGGTAGGGAGCCTTCCAGTTCAGCTTTAATGTTTAGCTGTACCCAACTATTTTATCTCAGGGCTTAGTATGTTATAGCATTCCAGTACACCTTTAAGCTTACATCATTTGGAATAATTCAAGATGAGAACAGAGATGTAGTCATGCATTGATTTCCCATTATTCTCATACTTTCTTGGCAAATGACACGCTTTGTATTTTTTTCATGAAGTGAAAAATGTACAGCTGTTTATGTTTAAAGAGTTTGGGGAAAATGAATGTCTCTATCACAACCTCCCTTGTGATTATTTTTTCTGTTTTTTTCTTCTTACTATCCACGTTTGTGTATGTGAGC
>VZRQ01004829.1:410867-492103 GCA_013397975.1 Machaerirhynchus nigripectus | reverse complement strand
TGCCGGCCGTTAACGGCGCGGACCCCGCCGTTAGAACAGCCGTGGGCGCCGTTGGTGTGCCCTGCCATGCGGCAGCTCCAGCGGGCAGCGGGCCCGGCTGGCGCTGCCTTCCCCCCGCGTCCCGACGGGTACTTCCTTCTGCCCCCCCGGCGAAGGGCTGCGAGAGTTCCGCCCGGAATAACGCCTTGGCTGGAAACGGGTGCTTCCGTAGGGACTGCAGGCAGGGTAGTCCGCGAATGAGGAAACACCGTGCTCGATTTTAACGTCAGATCAGCTTTACTGATTGTCCGCTCTTTTCACTTGGTAATTCTGCTTTTGCGTACAAACCATGGCAACAAACAGGCGTTGGAAGAGAGCTACAGCTATTTTGAATGATTGAGTGTCATAATGAAAAGGTGCCAGTGTTTGCGCTATTGCAGACTAAACAGCAGGGCTAGAGAACAATATGTCGAAAAGTTTACTGAATAGCACGTAAAAATTAAGTTTACATGATCTTTTCAATTTTTGTGCTTTAAAGAGGAAAAAGTATAGAATGTAGATGTTTTAGTGTAAGAACAGCTTTCTAATTTATTAACTCTTTCAAAGTCTGTTAGGCTTACGGCATAATTTTCTTTAGAAAGATTTTTTTTAAAAGGGTTACTGCGGTACGTGTGCATAGTAGGATATGCTTTTGTGGTGTGGGGAGCAGGCTTGAGGCACAGAGTGCCCAGCTAAGCAGGCTGTGAGCTTTAGCGAGGCAGCTGAGGCAGTAGTACGTGCGGGATGAGCCGGGCAGCAGCTGCGAGCTCAGCTGTAATCCGAGCGTTTGCTGCATTGAGCCTTCTGGGTGTCACAGCCTGGCAGCGCCCAGGCTGCAGCAGCCGAAGTGCGGCGGCTCCTGGAGCTCTGGCCAGGAACTGGGAACTGCCTGCTCACATGCTGGAGGCGGATTACCACCACTCCAGCTGCTTAATTGCACTAGGCAGAGGTGAACGCTGTTGAATAGTTTTGTGATTGTTTGCTGTGGAGTGATGGTAATTAATGTCTTCTAAAGAATTATTCAGATTTCCAGAAGATGCAGAATCCAGTTCTCAGAGTCCGTGTTGTGCTAGCTGCCTCTTGTAGGCAGGTTATTTCTGGCATGAGCTGGGGTAAAATCATGGCGAGGGGGCAGAGTAAGAAACATGCTTTATTCAACATCAGGGAACTTGGTAGCAAAGCAGCCAAAGAGTGTATGTGTGTTCATGGAACTCCCTTTGGCCAAGCAGGGAAATGTGGTGGGGGAAAAAGTGGGATTTTTTTTTTTTCCAAGCAGCCACTTAGAATAGTGGTGAAGCCAGATGTCACTTAAAATTGAGTGCTTGAGTCCTTCGCTTAGTTGTGGTCTTTGGGGAACTGGGTTAGTACATAAAGCTTCCTTTTACAAGCTACAGGTTTGAAAGGGAGATTTTCATTTACAGACGTTCAGTTTTTCCTAGTTTCAGCCAGTATGCTTTATTGTCCTTAAAGTTGTCCTTCACTTTGGGAATGGAAAGAGGGAGTGTCTGCAAGGAGCGTTTCCTCCGAAAATCTGTGAGGAGCTTCTTGGACCTTCTTACATCTATTTTCATGTTATTACATGTCTCACATGCTTGCCTCTGATAGCTGACTCTTGCCTGCTGTGCTCTTAGTCTGTTTTTGTTTGTGCATGTGTAATATGTAGCGTGAAATTCAGTTATGTCTTCCATCTTAAAATTTTTCAAATCCGTAACCTGTCCCAGGTTGGGTATCTTGTTGGTAGCCTGCCTATCTTGTGGAACTGATGGAATCTGGACTTTGCTTTTCCAAGAAGTCATTTATTAAAGGGTGGTGTTTTGTTGTTCTTTGATAGTGGGAATGTTTTTTAATAGTGTCTGAAAAATCTCAAGTTGTGTGCAGCTGAGCAACCGTCCGCATAGGAGGAAGTGTGTGACATGGTGTGGTTTTGCTTTATTTATTTACATATTTTTCCTCTGTGCTTGTGGGATAGCCTGCATCCTCCACATGCGTATTTTGGGGGCGTTGACCTGTCTAGAGGCATAGATCTCTGAAAGTAAGTGAGAAGGCATTACGTTTCTCTTCTCAGAATAATCACACTCACAGATCTATATTTGGAACTAGTTCTTTTAATACCAGTAGGAAGATAAACCAATGGCTCACATGCACCCTACTCTGTAGTGTTGTCTGAATCCTGTATGATAACTGCAAGCCACATTCCACACAGTTTCGTTTCATCTAATGGTGTGGTATGTCCTGTTGTTTGTAGTTGGAAACGCGCTATTTCTTGACCTGAAAAATAGCTCAGAAAGTTAGAAAGGAACCAGTGTGGAAAAAGTAGAACAGTGTGAGGGAAGACGTGTGGGCAGATTAAGAACTGAAAGATTACAACATTGGCTTTTTTGAAGAAAAGTTTGTTCTCTAGTGAGTTTATACACTCAGCACTTAGCAATTTGATGATGTGAACTCCACCCTCTCTTAAACCATTAGCAATACAAGATCCATTATAGGAAAGTGATGCAAGAGCAAAGGCCCTTTCTTAGCTATTAGAGGTTAAATAATTATTTACTATTTGAACTCTGTAGTTGGCATATTATCATATGCTCTTGCTCCTCCAGCCCTTTCATCTAGTTACCTATTGTAGAGATGGCTGACTGGCTGAGAGGTTTGGCTTTTTTACCTTGCTTGTCTGAGAAAGAGTAGCAGCTGAAATGAAACCTTAAATAAAATGGGAACAAGAATGCAGTGCATTCAATCTGAGCATTTGTGGCGTTGGGTAGATTTATTAGAAAGTATAATGTATCTCCTATGAAGTATTCTCTCATTTGTTTAGTGAGTGCCAAAGCTGAAGTTCCAGAGAGACTTGGGTTATATTTAGCCTAATCGCAAGGCAACACCTTTGTAAAGTAGGTAATGAAGCCTGATAAAACCTTGAGTGCTCTCTTACGAGCTGCCTGCAGACTGGCTGAGGGCGGGTCACTAGCTCTGCTGCTGCTCTGCTTAGTGGCTTTTGTCAAGTTATGGGATTGCTTTGTGCCTCAGTTTCCCCATCTGGAAATAGGTCGTGGTGATCCTGCTTTCCCCTTGTAAGTACTTGGGGTCTGTTGCTGTAGGGTGTTGCTGCAGGGTGTTGCACGTGGGCTGTGATAGCGGCGTTTTACAGATGTTGGTGTAGCATTCACACAATGCCTCATGTGGTTTGACCTACCCTTGTTTCTCCTCTTTGTCTTTTTCTCCTGCATTTTAAATTTAGAATCGGTCTCAAAGGGCTTTTTTCTTTTCCTGTTTTCCCTCATTACTATTTTTTTTGTCCTGTAGAATAACTTTCCTCCTATTTTTTTCTGTCCCTCCATGTTTTTTCTCCTTGCATCCTGCATGTTCTTTCTGCCAGTCATTCCTTTTGTTCACCGATGTCTTCCTCTTGCTGTTCCTGTCTGTCTTCAGAGTGGCATTTCTCTCCCCTCCATCCGCTGGGATTTCCTTTTCACCTGACTCATCCCCAGTCGGTACATCCCTGCTCAGTCACGCTCTCCTTGCACTTCTGTTCCAGGAAACCCAGCCAGCAGGGAAGGGGACCGCCTGCTCGTCCCCTCTCAGGGGAGATCCACTGAAGTCACGGCGGCCTCCGTGCTTGCTGCTGCATCCTGCTGTGCCTGGATGAGGGCAGGGGAATTGGGCAAAGACCGTTCGAGGGTGTCAGGGAGCCTCTTACTCCCTGCTCCCTTTTCTCTGTGCCTGGCTTTTGCAGCAGAGCTGGGAGATTTCCTGCTTCCTCCAGCAGCGAGGGTCGTCAGCTCCTCCTGTGCTGGGTTGCTTTTCCAGCACACGGGGTGAATCAGGAAACCTCCTGGCCCTGCTGCTGGTGCGGTGGGCTCGGAAGGCGTTGTGCTGGAGCAGCCGGTTGCTGCAGGGAGGAGCGGCTGCGGGGGTGGCAGGCGCAGAGTCAGAACAGTTCAGAGATGGGCAGGGAAATGAGATGGTTGACTTGAGGCAAGGTGAACGATTTCAGAACAGGAACGGGGGGAGCAATTTCTCGTCTGCAGTCTGCTTCCACTTGAGCTGTCCTTAGTGTAATCACTGCTGTGCTAGCTGGTCCTGCAGGCAGGGAGAGAGGATCTGCGGGCTGAGCTGTGTGTTTAAGATAGAGTGGTGCTCCTGTACTTTGAGCTTCTCTGGTAAACAATCTTGCTCAAGCATAGTGAGCGAAAGGAAGAATGTATAGTGTAGTTCTCTTTCCTAGCTGGTTTTTCACCAGCAGCACAAAGGAAAAAAACATGAGAACACAAAATCCTCTTTTCTTGTATAATTTGTACAACAGTTCTTGTTCAACTACTAATTGTTATTCTGTTTAATTTGTTTTGAGGGAAGAATACATCAATATTTATGCAGTTTTGGGGGTTTGATGTGCTGAGGGTTTTTTTCAGTTGCTTAATTTTCCCTTTTTTTCTTGATAGACATTCAAGCCCTTGGTTGGAAAAAGTGTATACAATTCAATTACTGCAGTAGAATTCCTTGTGGACAAACAGCTGGATTTCATAACTGAAGATAGTGCCTTTCAGCCCTATCAGGTAAGAAATTTGACTAGTGCATAAGTACTATCCGTTTAACTTATTTAAAAGCCATGTTTTTACTATTGTTTAAGTGCATTTTAGGTTCAAGTTTTGTGTTACAGGAACAATTTCCTCTTGATTGTTGGCAGAGATTATTCCTTGTTTTGTGAAAGATTATATTGGGTGCTATATATGATTCTAGTTAATCTGATTGTGTCAAGGAGAGTACTGTGCCACTAATATTATTGTACCACCTTTAATTAAAATACCTGACCCCTTTAAAGGTTAACCAGTACCATTAATTGTAGAGTAGATAGAAGATAGTATCTCTCCTTCTGAAGCTTTCATTTCCAGGTCTTTACATGATATTCCACTTAGTGATTTTTGGGGTTTTTTGGAGAATGAATCGCAGAAAATGTTAGTTCCTTAAAAAAACCCACTTTTCTTACTGTTGTTTTTAAGCCTGGTAAAATTTCCAGTATCCTTGATTTTAATGCTTCTCCATTAATTAGAAACACATTAGTATGTTAATGTGTGTGTATTTAAAGAACAAGAGAATTAGTGATTCCCCCCCGCCCCCTTGCTGCTTGAGAAGAAAGTCTAAAAATCTCTTCTATGACAAATAGAAAAATACTTGATACTTCGACTTGTGCTGAACTGATTGCATTTACAATAGCCATAAATTCTTCCTTATGGCTTGGATGATACACTGCAGTGATACAGAAATAGTACTTAGAGACTTGGAATAACAGATGGCCCTGAATAAATGCTATGTAATTTTGTCCTGACACCCCTTCTTCCCTCCTGCTTCACCAAGATGTTTTTTTTTCCCAATACCAAATATAGAGCTAGAAAAAGAGAAGTGGCTGAGGGAGAATCCTGGGGAAAGGAGAGGGAGGTTCAGTTCATGGAAGGGCTGGTGCTTTTGTGTGTCTGTGGTGGGGAAGCCAAATGAGTTGGACGTTTCTTGTCAGGGTGAGGTTACATGTTGTGACTCGAGCTGCTGGAACAGCTTGGCTCTGCCGCAGAGAGCAGTTCCCACTATCAGACCCCATGCTAGCGCCTTCAGCCCTCTAAACCAGCACAGCCTTGATTTTCAAACACGGGAGGGGGGGACACAGTGCGGGGGAAAGCCTGTGATGTTCATGAGCTGAGCTGGATTAGCCCAGGGTGCATCCAGTGCTGTGGCTTCCTCTACGGAGGGGGTAAGGGTGACGCAACACAGAGTGGGATATCCTCCTTTGGCAGCAGCGACCTCTTAAATCAGCTGAGCCATGAAGTGTAAATTCGCCCTCAGAGTCCAGCCGCAATCTTCCAGATTCAGTTTACAAAGCAAATACTGGTGCTGGTGTCTGTCCTTTGCCTGAAACCTGTCAAGATCATGTGTCTGATAATGCTCATTCCAGTAACGGTAATCAATCTCCTTTTGGCAGTGGATCATTTGAGCTGAGCAAAGCAAACTGAACATGGGAGGACTGCGTTTTGTTAAACAATGCTATTTCCAGGCAGTGACATAGCAATGTTCTATGTGTTTTAGGCCCTTCAAAGAATATTAACTGATAGAGCATTAGACTCGGAAGCGTCTTAATTTGGGAAGGTGCGTTCAAGTGGAAGGTGTAATTTTTTAAAATGCGTCATATGAACAGCTGGCTTCATGCTATCGTGATAGGTAATACTGAAATGAGCAGTGTTAGCATCTTCACTTCTCAAAGAGTTACTCACCAAAAACTGCTGCAAAGCAATAGCTTGTCAAAAATAGTTCCAGAGATGAGTCTCTTGGTCTCCCTAATTGTTGGCCTCCATTTTTGACACATAGAGGGCAATTCTGTATTAATCAGGCCGTTTCCTCCTCTCCTGGAGCCAATAGTTACCTATTAAAGCCTGAGATGGAGGCTGTTGGTTTGTATCCATCATGAGCAGTTTGGTGACAAGATACTTTTTTACTTTAAAATTGCAAGAAGTTTGCTGACAGATTCCTCTAAGTACTAAGGCATCCAGAATTTGCATTGTAACTGGATATTGCTTGGATATTGAGTGCAAAACCATAAAATAACATTGTGCTCACTGGTGAATAGTCAAAGATTTCTTTATTTGAATAATTATAAGAAGCTTGAGAAATGTCTTTCATAGGAATGTCTCTTTGCAGGGCTAGCAATATCTCAGTGCCAGGTTTTACAGTTTTTAGTTAATTGTACAGATAAGAGCTTTACTGAATGATGATGTCTTCAAGAGAACAGAAACTATATGTGCTAACAATGTGTTAGACAGAAATATTAGCTTTATTACTGGGACTTTTTTTCTGCTCAAAGATACCTGCAGTGGGAGGATTGTCTCTATCCCTTTTGCTTGCTGTTTTTTGTTATTGCTGGAAATCATGTTCCTAGCCATTAGTCACTTAGTGTAAGGTAGTTTGTACTTGTATGTTTTTTCTGAAAGACCTTTTTCTTTGGCCTCCCTTTTCTTTGCATTAAAACCAGGTCCTAGATAAATCTTTGGTAAACTTCCTGTTACTATCTGCTTTGCAAAAAAATGGCATTTTTGCTCCCTTGTTTGGTCTGGAATAGCACTGATCTGCTTGTGAGTAGAAGACAGAACTGAGGAATCATTCTTTGCAGGGATGAGTTAACTTTGAGTTTTCTGAAATGTGTTTAGTTTTTTGTTTAAGCTCTCATGGCTGCACATTTTCAGTATGAAGTCCTTAGAGACCATGGTGACCTAAACACTTTTTTATTGCATTTTGCTGTTAGTGCCTAAAATTCCGGTATCTTCCTGCCAAAACAAACAAAGTTTGAATCTGTGTGGGAAGACTCCATTTCACTTCAGATACAATTCTTAACTACTGACTAATTTTTCCCATCGTTACATAGACTCATAATACGGGTAATGGGCAGCAGACAAGTACTTGGTATGAATTGTGCTCACATCAGTTCTGATCAAGAAACAGTGGTGTTTCACATAACTGTTGGGCCCAAAGGCTTCATGAGTGAGGTGCTGCTGTCCAGTGTAAAGGTGACAACTGCTCAAAGCAAAGAAAACAGCACACTTGGCATCCTTTCGGACTTGGCAGGAAAAACAAAGTTTGAGTAGGCAAAGAACTAAATTACTGTCGTTACCAGAAGTGGTTCTTCCAGAGCAGGATTAAAGAGACTTTGGCAGGACTTGCTGGGGAACCGTGAGCCATGCATTCCCATGCCATGTCTGCTCTTTGCATAAATAAACATGTTTCAATTGTTAAGAGATTCAATGACCTTGCTAAGGGCTAGGTGAATATCATTATTAAAAGTAGGGTATGCATTGTATGAGCCCACTTCCATGTCTTCACAAGGTTTGCTATACCAACTATAACACTTGCCACTGAATTTGTTCTTGGCTGCTAAATATGCACAGGATTCTTCTTTTATCTTGTGTGTGCTGCTTAGAATCCTGCCCTTCTCTTTAGAAATTGCTGGGATTCTGTACGTGTGGTGCCTTAAACACCAACCTACAACTTGTTTCCGGTGGCTTTTATCTCTGTTGCTTCATGGAGGATGTAAACTGTATTATTCTCTACGTGAAACTTGTGTGTGACTGAGTGACTCATTCATTAATCTGGGATGGTCAGACCATTTAGTCATGTAGTTCTTTTTATGGTGGTGACAAGGGGATCTTGAGGATAAAGCAGATATGAAGGTTTGCTGTGGTACTTAGCAATGGAATGAAAATTCTGTCCTTTGTAGGAAATAATAGGCATAAAGTTTACAACATGCATTTTCTATGTCAAACTACTATCTGTAGGAAGTGTAGTCTTGAAATGGGACATGCAGGTTAGGTCTGTAATGTCAATTCTACTTTGCATTCATAATACATCATGTATGTTGTGTGTTTAAAAATTCACAAGTGTAGTGGGTTTAATAATGGCTCTTGATGTATACTGAAAATGAACACTTCTTGCAAAAAGCTGTTTTAAGGAAAAATTACAGTTAAGTCTACACATACAAGTATGACCTAAATCAAATACTTTGAATGGAAGTGGTTTTCTGTAAAAAGTTATTTGTACTGTTCAGTGACATCTATGTGTCCGTCTGTTGTGATACACATATTAAGTCAAGCAGCAGCAAAGCTAATCATGCCTTAATTTGTTTATGCACTGTCGTTTACTTGAAGGACTATAGATGGGGATGTGAAGCATTAAAGCCCAGCATATGGTATGTGTGACCTCATCAGAGTGGTGTTTTTGTCTGGGTGGTGTTTGGCAGCGCCCGTCATGGACACTGCTGGGCTGAAGTGTGTGATTTTGCTGGCCGAAGCAGCTGAAGTCAACTGCATTATATTTTGGACAAGCAAATGAAGAATAACAAAAAATGTTTTATATTGTGTTTTTCCATAGTAAAATACACTTGTGGAAAGATACGGAAGGACTCTGCTTTGCCCAAGCAGTGAGTGCATTTCAGCTGTGTGTCTGGGTCGGGCAGAGCAAGGGTGCATGACAGATCATATACTTCCAAATATGTCCATAATGTGTGTGATAATGTATTTCCAAAGGATTTCTGAGCACACAGCTCTAGAACAAATGTGCACAGTGGAGGCAGGACAGAATTCAAATGAAGTTCCTTCAAAATCATTAAATTTCCTGTGAAGGGTATTTTACCACTCAAGGAGGAAAGTGGAATGGTGCACAGTCTTCAAAAAGTCCTCTTGGCTATTTGGTTTAAAAAAAAGATCTTGCTAGGAATGAATGTTTATGGTGAAGTCTCTCTTCAGGCCTTACGCTCTCCTTCAGAAGTTCTTTTGGTTTTTTTTTTCTTTTTTTTTTTTTTCTGGAAGACAAGCCTGGTTGCTGTAGGGTTTCTAAATGGTACAGTCTGCCTGTCTACCTCTGTGCTGAAGGTTGCAGATGTAAAGATAGGGCGATGAGAAATCCCCTGTGGGAGGTGTTGCATGCACAGTGATAGGCACCTGTACTTTGCCCTTTTTCTAAATGTGTGGCATGTCTGAATGCTGGCAGGTCAAATGTCTAACACGCCTTAAAGGTTGTTGAAATAATGAACTTTCTCACTAATCATGAAGTAGGTACATCAGATACAGGACCTAATATACACTTACCTTGATCTATTAGAAATTCAAGTCATATATGCCATTAGGAAAGACTTGAGTGAAGGGCCATGGGCAACTCCACTTGCTCTGCTTTTCTATTCATTATAGGCGGACACTGGATATTTCAGACCTGGATGCCTTTGGGTTCCATGACTTGTCTGCTTGTAAGAGCAAGTAAGCAGGGCTTGTGTAATAATGACATGTGCACATAAAAAATTCTTTAAACATCTTGAAACTGGGATAAAATAGTATTTTTCTGTCTGTATTTTAAGCACCCCATAATTATGTGTGCATTCATCTTTCAGACTTCTCTTACTTTAAGCTTCAGGCTTTAAAATAGCTACTGCAGCTGAAAATTGCTTTTCCCATAAACTTGTACCTCCACTGACCAGGCAGGCAGGAGCTTTTGGGGTTGGTCCCACCCTTGGAGGTTGCCAGAAGCAGCTCGGGAACTCCGGGTGCTGGCCAGCTGGCGGCGGTGGCCATCATGTGCTCCCCTCCTGCTTTCGGTTCCTCCGTGGACAACCCAGGCACACACAGCTTTCTGCATCTTTTAACTCCTCTCAGCATTGTGCTGAAGAACTGTCTCGATTCTTTCCCATGTCTCTGGACCACCCATAAGGAGTCCAGCTGGCTTCTCTGGCAGCCTTGTAAAGAGCGATGGTCTAAACAGCTTGTTACCGACACATCTATGTTTAAGCGTACGGCTCCAACATGCGGGGAAGCAAAAGGCTGCGTCCAGCTAGAAGTGGGTCAGATGACTCATCCCAGTCCTCACTCCCAGTAACACGTGCAGGACAGAGGAGTTTCATCGGAGTGCTCACAAAAGGAGAGGAATGAGGGAGGAGGGATTGGCACCCTCCATTTGTAGAGTCAGAAGGAGATGTACATCTTCTGTGCCCTCAGCCTGTATTTGTCCTTCTCTTTAAAAAAAAAGCTGCTTGTTTGAGAACTTCCTCTGTTTTCTCAAACGAGGTGGAATAAAATGGCACCTTTCTGTTTTACCTTGATCTCTTAGGAAGTAAGGGCTTCAGTCACTTTTTTTGTCTCTCTCAGCAAGGTTTGACACAGGAGTGGAGTACTTCAGGTCTGGCAAGCCTTGGGGAAGTGAGCATTGTGGAGGGGAGGCCATCAGTCATCAGGAAGGTGACGTAGCTGCCACAAATAGTGTGGCTCCTCTGGGTGGGAGGGAGTTAAGGTGGAACTGCTGAAGCTGTGGGAAGGTACACAAGGAGGAAGGGGGGAAAGAGTTGTGAGATGCTTTGGATAAGCTGAGATTACTACAATGCAGATGACTCAAATTCATAGGAAAACAGTTTTCCTTCCACTATCATAAACTTATTCTTCCTACAATTTCTGAAAAACCACAGTCATTTCAATGATTTGTTTTCATTAATCCTACTCTAGGAGGTAGTATTGAAGTAAGTAACTTAAGAGTTTGGATTTCAGAACAGAAGAGATGGAACAAAACCTGCTTCTTTGAAGGTGAATATCAAATCCTTTCACTGAAGTATTTTGGTACTTCTGAAAAGCCATGCTTGTGATTACTGAGTTTAAAAATCCATCCAGTGTTTCTGGGTAAAGAATTTCTTGTGTTTGATCACAAGTGGTTACTTCTTCACCAGTAATACTCCGTGGAAAATATTGTTCAGTAGTAAGCAAAGGGAGCCTTATCCTTGGTTCTGTGTCCTTAAAATTTTTATTTGATTTATTAAAAATGAAAGTTTAAAGTATTTTTCCTCTGTGGTGGTTTGACCAACGCTGCTTCTGTAATCCAGACTCAAATCAGCTCCTAGAGAAGTCTGTTTCTCATTATAACCAGGTGCTGCTTTGCCCCTGTGTTCTTGGTTTCCCAAGTTGCTCTTGGTTGGGGTTGGGAGTCCTTGGTGCTTTAGGGATCTCAGCAGCATGAATGCGAGTGAACGCTGAAGTGTTGCATGGGAGTTTGTACGCAGAGCAGGAAGAGAGTAGGCATTCCTGCATTTCAGGTAGGGGGGAACTTGAGTTTCATGGAAACGTGTTCTTACTCAAATTTAGCCTTATCTTTACATGATAAACACAATAGCTCATTTGGTGAAGTGCTCATGGGTTTGTTTGCTTTTGTTCCTCCCTTGGATACAATGTCCCTTTGTTCTGGCTGCCACTCTAGACCGTTTTCTTACAGAATGTATTTTTGAAATTACACTAATAGAAGTAATAATTTGTAGTCTGAGGTTACTGCTTTATGGGAACTGCTCCACAGCTTTCAGCGAGCTACAGTTAGTAGAGGTTGAGCGCTGTAGCAGTTCCAGCTGTGTGTATCTAATTCTTTTTCCAGGCCAGACATCTGGGGAGAAACTCAAGTAATTTTATACCAACTTGAATTTTTAAAATTAAAACCAAATATGAATCTTGCTATTTTCTTAGACATTGGAATAACTTTATTAAGGGCTTGTAGAGGGCTCGGTGTACAGAGCATTATTTATTTTTAACAATATACTAGTAACTACAGTTACAAAGGTTTTTTACTACTATTGTTTGTAAATACTGACACCCCCCTTCAATCTAGCACTCATTTCCTGTCTTTTGATTGGAATTAAAATTAGCTATTCCCATTCTTCCCCTGTAACCCCCTCTGTTTGATTGTATTTGCCTGTATTGTTGGGAGTAGTATTTTAGTGTTTTTGCTGAGCAAGTGAGTTTGAATCATAGTAATTTCTGTGCATCTCACTAATGATTACATTTTTTGTGATTTTAGCTGTGAATTTTAAGCGTGCAGTTTAGAAATTATATTTCAGCCATGGAGGCAGGGAGTTTACCCCGTTTGAATGTCTTCTTCCCTTTCTCTGTCTTCTTACCACCAGGTCACACCATTTTGCTATACAACAGATAAAATCAGGTTAAAGCAGGTTTCAGAATGCATAAGACTTGGTGGCTAAATTATGGTGCTTGACAGGCTTTAGCTTTTTTCTTTTTTTCTTCTTCCCCAAGTGATGTAGTTCAGTCTTGAATTATGTCTTCAATAGGAATTTTTTGGTTCTGCATGCCAGGAGATTTATCTGTGGAAAAATATTGTGAAGTAGAAGAGCATTGTATCAATTTTAAACACTGAATGACTTTCCTAAGTTTACCCCGGAGAACTTATTGCAGCAATAACTGAAATGCGCCTGTTTTCTGATTAGCAATTTAATCTTTCTTCTTTGCAAGACCATTATTCATCAGTTCTATAAAAGGCACATCCACTGCTTTCTCCCGAGTTGCAGAGAGCTGTAGTGTTAATCCAACTATGATATATGTCCCAGCTGGTCAGATCTCTGTTATTTATAGGGAGAATTCCTAAAACGGCTCCAGAAGGTCATAACAGAGTTCTCTGCAGGAAAAAAAGGCCGTGCTGCCTTAAATCCTATTAGAAATTAACTTTGAGAAGTTCTCTGCAACTACAGTGGTACACCTAAAATGTGAGAAAAATGAGTTTTATTTTGATCTGCTTTCATAATACCAGCATGTGAGCCAACATGTATGTATCTGTATGCTGAGAAACACACTATCAAATAAATCCCTGAAAGCCCCTTGAAAAAAAAACATTAATAGTAATTCAGTGGACTAAAACAAGCTGGGTTTCAAGAACATTTGGATGGTATCTGATGTATTCTTCCTGCCTTAAAAAAAAAAAGTTCAAATATTTTTGCTTGAAAGGATTTGTTTTCTGCCCATAATCCTGATGGGTTACAGAGAAAAGGAGCTGGTAAGTTGTATGTATCTGGTAAATAGGATTGAGGATATCTGCAGAAGAGACTAGGTAGCTATGTGATTACTGTTGGTAATCTAAACTGGTGGTAGTTCAAATTCCAGAGCAGGGAGTCATTCACAAGAGTGATACACTGATGGGTATCTCCAGGAGGTGGTGTTGATTCTAGGACCTGTCATCAGACTGACACGTACTGGACAGTGTTCTGCAGTTTTCTTCTGCAGAACTGAACTGAGAGGCCTTTGCTCTTCATTACAGTAAGCTCTCAGTTACCAGTAATCTCATCGAGGAATATTGTATTGCTGAGTAACGCAGCTGGTGAAACATTCGATGGAGGTGACTACATGAGCTAAGAGATGGCTGGTCCGTCATTTTCTGTGGTGGTGGTACACAGCCTGCCATCTCCCACAGGTAACTTCTGCTGCGCCTCATGCAAGGAACATGTGTCTTCTGTAAAGTGGGCAGTGTCTGAGTAGGCCTCATGTCTTGGCTTGATTTCTGGGTGCATTAGACTGCCTTTCTAGCAGCCCACTAGTCCAGGCAACTGGTGATCAATAGAATGTACTTTCTGTTTTGCGTAAAGACACCTTCATCCATACAGCTTGTCCTTCAGCTGATGTGATTTGGGTCTTGTTGGATACCTTTGAAATCTGTTCACAATTCACAGGGTGTCTGGTTCTCAGTTTACATTTTAATATCAATGTACAAAAGAGATTTCTCCAATCTACTTACTTAGCAGGTCTCCTTATTAGCATCAACTTCACTCTGCTAATTGCTTGCTTCAGGGAAATGTCTGCACTTTGAGGTTCTTTTCCCATAGTGGCAGTGAGTTGCTTAGTGACTCAAAGGCTTGTTTCCAGTATTGCCACATGACTGAGTGGGTTAGGACCAGTCCTCCCTCCCTGTTTCTCTTACGATTAGACAAAACAAAATGCCAAATTAGTACAAGTTGCATATTGCTGAGATGGTGGTGATAAATATGTGGAGCCTGCTGTGAGGAAGGGGAAGGAAATGTGATTCAGTGGAAAATGAAAGAAAAGCAAATATATGGCTGTGTCATCAAAATGAGAGAGAAGGTGGACATGGAGTAGTGTAGTTCATTTGACCTTTGTATTTGACCTTATGTGTGTGGAGAGCGTAAGTAGTGCAGTCACCAGTGTTCTAGGTGAAAGCTGACAGTCTCCCTGTTTTGTGGATAGGAGCCACTTTTTTAGAGAAGTCTTAGATGCTAAAAGATACCTGACTTTGGGGGAGAGTTTGCTTTTCTGACCCAGATTGTCCTACCTGCTCAGAGAGAGTAACATAACTTGTGAGCATAAGGGTCATCTTTTTTTTTAAGCTCTGTTTTCAAATGCAAGACTATTGTAGATGTCACTAGAGCAGTTTCTAGGCCAGTTACTGACAATATTTGTCTAGCCCAGGTTTGGTTTTGCTCATCCATTGAGTGTTGCTTACTTCCCTGTTACATGTTTGTCCTGTCCATGTTCATGCTGTTCTGATTTCCCCTCTGCCTTCCCGTACCAGTTTGTCATCTACAGATACAAGAATAACAAACTGACTTGTAAAATGCAAGTTTTACAGCATGCCCATTTCACCTGAGATACTGATAATTTTATAGGAAGGCAAATACCTCTGTTGATTTTTGTGTTAGTAAGTTAAAATAATGGAGAATGTTAGACTACAAGTTAGATTCCCCTGCCTCCCCCCCCCGTATATTTATGTTCCTACTGTTAGTATATCAATTACTCTTCCAGAACTGAACAAATCACTGTGATAATGCACCTTCAAGCCTGAAATCATGACCTGGAGAACTGTGTGTAGCCCTGATCCCCTGATTCTCAAACCTGACAATTAAAATTTTAAAATCAGTTTCAACTCGAGGTAAAATGAGGAAGGGAGTAGGAGTGTGTGGGGAGAAGTATCGTGCATAGGGAAAAGCGGGGAGCAGCAGAAAAATCGTTGATAGCTTTTCCTGAGAGATGTTAACTTTACTGACAGTTGGAAAATTACTAAATTTGTATTCCTCATCTTTTTTCCCCTTGTAATTTTAACTTCCTACTTACAGAAACATAGTCATTGCTGTTACACACTGAAAATAACCCCTAATCTTAAATGTTTGTGGTCTGAAATACCCATAAACATTTGTCCTTGGAACAGTGCATTCAGAGCCCCTTGCTGGGTGGGGATTAGTTATCCCAGTTGTCTGTCCTGGCCCCCGCACGCAGGGCGAGCGTCAGTGCCCATCCCTGCTTTCCCCGTGCGGCCGTGCCTCTGCGCACGTGTGAGCAGGGCTGACCTCGGCTCGACTTTGTTTCTGGTTTAGGGGTCAGGGTTGTGCCTTCAAGCTTGACTTAACTAGTTCAGATGTAGCCCAGCAGCTGCCGGGTTTGAATGAGGTAAATTGTGACTGTGCGCTCAGAACAGCAGAAAATAGGTCAAGTGTGGGTTGGGTTTACATAGAAAGCGCTGGCGTCGCCTGGTAAGCCTAAGCCTCTTCTCTCAGCTCAGACAAAGCCGTTTAAGGTAAACTGGGAAGTTACGATCTCCCAAAAAAACTTTCTAGCCTTTCTATCTTTCTAGCCTTGGTGTTTGTGGCTGGCGTTGCCCTTGATCAGAAGCCTGGAGCGGGAGGGAGGTTGCCCTGGTTGCAGGGGCACGTGGAGGGCTGGGTCGATGTGTTCCCCAGAGCAGTCCCCACTGGAAAGGCGGTGCTGGTCTGGCTGTGCGGTGCAGCACAGCCCTGCAGCCTGCGCTGCCTCTCTGACCTCCTGCCCGCCAGCTGCAGTGGTGTGGCAGCTGGGGTAGCCTTTCACTTGTCAGAGAGGAATCAGGAATATGCCGTTTATCAGTGGTTTATGCAATGCTGTGTCTCCAGAAAGAAGCTGCGGAAGATCTGTATTTAGACTCAATGTAAATTCGGTTATTTCCCTCCTAAGTTCTGGTGTGGTCTGTGTCGCAGCCGCAGTGACTGCTGGTAATACCCTCAGGGGTGTCAGTTCCTGCCAGTTTTTCTGTTTTAGTTAGATTCTTATCTTTTGCCACTGGAAAAAATGTCTGGTAGCATGGCAGAGGGATACTACCAGTTCATAGGTGATGTTCTTGTTACAGTCTTGGGTATTCTACCTGTCTGCATTTTGTTTTTTCTCACTCTCATGTCAGTCAGGACAATGTTAAGATTGAAGGTTTGTTAAAAATTATAATCAGTGAAAGAGATTACAGATCAGTGATATAATCACGTCAGGTGGCATGATCAGTGAAAGATGAAAGAAAAAGGATTTTGCTGGTTATCAAGAAATGAAAATAATGGAGAGAGTTGTAAAGGCCTGCTTTCAAATGAGGGGTAAAAATTGGCATGAATGTGTTTGAGGCTGGGTGCAGGTACAATATTTAATCTTTTTTTATGGGAGAAAATAATCTAGAGGAAAATGTTACTAGAGGACTAGTATAAATTCTCAGCAGTGTAGATTTTAAAAAGTGCTTTTTGCTGCCACTGTTCTGCTCTCTAGAGACTTGTGGCAATCAGTAGGGAAGTGTTGACTGTTCTCATACTTAATTTCTGTGTAGCTGAAGTTCAGTGCAGTTGTACAAATGGTTTGCTGCAAAAGGGAAAGAAAGAGTTGGGGGCTCATTTTATAGAGGCTAATACTCAGTTACGAAACAAGAACAAAACTGAAGGTTCAGGACTCTTTGATCCTTGAGTTTTTCATTTGTACTCTTTGAATTTAAATGTGGTCCCTCTGCCATTAAAGTCATAACAAAATGCTTATTTCCATGTGCAGTGCACACTGTGTAAACAGTGTAAACAGGACTGTCAAGTTGGTTATGTACTAGTTTTCATCTAATTCGTGTCCTAAATTATCAGAAAACCTCTAAGCAGCCAGAGGAAGCTATAGTTAATTAAGCCACAGATGGTGAGGACTAATGTGGCGTTGACCTTTGTGAGGACTGCAAAATCTACTTAGTCTTTCTCTGTAAAACACTAGCTGAAATGAGTTCTACTGATATTAGAAAGATGTCCTTGATGGATGAAGCCAAATGCAGAGACACCATGACCAAGGAAGGAGCTTTCCCAAATGAAGGTTTGCAGGTTCCTAATGTTTGATGTGTGTTGAGACGTAGTCTTCAGGGCTCTGATTTAAGCTGTGTTAATGCCAAAAGCCACTATTTTTCTAGGACTGGTTTACTTGGAATGCGTATTGTCAGTTCTCCTCCTCTTCTCCACTGACAGTGGAGAGTTGACAGCTGACTGCAGTGTGCGTACCCTCCCATGAGCAGCATGCAGGCGGGGTGACTGGGGGTAGGAGCAGCTACTGGAACACACTTCTTTGTTCTTCTCTGCTCCAGGGTTTCATCTCTTGACGAACTCATTTCTGCCCCTCAAGTTTCTGAACGATGACTTGGAAGAGTATTTAAAAATGCTGAGGAAATGTGTCGCTCAGTAGTTCAGATCTTGGGGGGGAGGTAGCTGTGGAAATATGTAGGCCGTCCTACCGCAGCCATACCTGGCTGCCCAAAATGGAAAAGGAACGTCTGGTCATTTGAGCCTTTCAGAGGTGCTTTGTATGGTCTTTGGGCAATGTGCAGGTTCAGCACATCTAGGGATAGCTCTCAGTGTCTTGGACAATATTTTTTTGTGGATGGAGTGAATAGGAGAATTGTCATTGGGATTTTGACTTGTTTTTCTGTGGGTACTATCTTGAAATTCCTTGTTTGATCTTAAAGGAGTTTTTGAAGCATGGTAAGTGATTTAAGCAGTTGTTCACCTGTGACTCTGAATGACAAATTATTTTTGTCCGAATAAGCTCTCTGAAAATGCTTCTCTGAACAAAAATTTCTCCTTCCTGATTAGAGCAGTATGATATCTTAACCTGATGGTATGGTCTGGAGTTTCAACCTGCTTGTATCATTTTGCACAAGGATCAAGCACAGATATACTCAGAAAAGCACAGGATCTCTTTGATACTTGGGGAAAATTTCATTCTCTATTCTTCTCAGGACTTTCTTGGAGTTGAGCACATCCCCAGCAGGTGAGAATGATCACCTAGAGAGACATGCAGCTGACCCACTTCTTTGGATAATTAAGCGTAAAGTCCAGTCCACCAGAAGGGAATTCCTCTTTTGATCTAGAAAGAAGGACGAATATCAGCAGAGATGTAAAAAGCTTGTAGATTGGCAAGCTTTTGATAGTCACATTGTCTCATGTGACTTTTCCAGAAGGGCAGGAGGGGTTATCTCAACCATGTTTTTCTAGCCCATACGCCCTTTTTCTTCTTCCCAGAGTTGCATATAGTCATTTGTGGAGCAAGGGACACTACTACTTGAAGTACATAAAGACCTTCCTGCAGTGGATTGGAAGAAGGATTTAGCAGTCCCATTTATTTGATTTGCATACTGATTTGCATAAGGATTTCAAACCAACATTAACATCCTTCTGAAGGAGATATTCCAGGACTTGTGGAAAAACTAGTCTAGGAGAGGGTACTATACTTTTGTTTGTAAAACTGCTTTCAAAGGAGGAAAAGTCTGGGAGAAAATCCTGCAGGGCATTTAAATCTTCTGGAGGTTAGTCTGTCGCTCATGCTGCTTCAGCCAAGAAGAGGAAAACTGAAGGTTACAATTGCCAAGGTTCAAATCTGTAGATAGTAATTGTTACCTAAGCAATATAAACACAGGGAAAGAAAAAGAACTGGGAGCTGCAGAGTCATCTGCTTGTCTTCGGTGCTGAACTAGGGAAGAGACTGCAAGCCATCGGCCTTGCTTGTTGTCCTGTCTCCCTGCTTTTGCCAGAGCTTGTGATGTGTGCTGAAACAGTGTGGTTAAGGCCACTGCCTTACAGTTTAACACATTATGCAATTAATTCCCTGGGTTTTAGATATTCAGATTTAAGGCTAAAGATGGAAAAAGGTAAGTCATGGCACACACATTTTTTTCATAGATACATGTATGCAAAAGAACAGGATTTTTGAGATTACAGAAACCTGCTCTGTTAGTATGTTCCCCCTACCCTGTAATTGATACATTAGATGCATATTGTGTGTATATTTAGAAACTCTGGGTTCTCTTTGATACTGTCTACATAATCCCAGTCACACCTGCAGCAGTCTGTGTAACGGGTCTTTGACCTAACCTGTGCCTTTTGTAGTTCATTTTTGAGATGAGCTCATCTTTCTCCAAGGGTGAGGAGATAAGTACAAAATGGACTTTGCAGTCTCTTTTTCCAAGTGTTCACATGGAGCACGCTCAGCCAAAGGTGTAATGTCATGCATCTGAATAGGAGATATAAGTTCAAATGTACTATATGTGGGATGGTCAGTATCTTCAGTGTCAAGTTCAAAGAAGGCTAAGGTGCTTAGGAGGGATGTTAAATCTAAAAAAAGAAAAGGAGCAGTGTGTGTTGCCTTCAGGAAACAAATCAAAAGTGGCTTGAGATGACATAGGGTCAACAAAAACTTCATGCAAAGAACTGATGAAAATAGTATAATGTTAAGAGTAACAGGTTTGACTTTATGGTACTTAATCGATGTGTATAATCTCGAAATCAAGATACAAATTTTCTTAGATGGGACTGAAGAAATTACTCAAAATGTACAAGATCTGCACGTGAATTGCATTTGTAAGTCAGCCAAACTCAGTATTGCAGTTCTCGGTCTGTTGCTTAGATCCAGTGCTTGTGGATCTGAGTGGGGAAATGTTTGGTGTAGGAATCTCTTGAAGCTGCTGTGAAGGAGCATGCATGGGAAGGGGGACAGATGATTGATCATCACACAGCTCCAGTTCCAGGATCTGTTGTGTTCTCCTGGCAAATCATACCCTCTTTCCAGTGGTGGTGGTGCTTCTGTATGTAGGAGCCATGCAAGAATGGATTTGCACAAGCAGACAGAATAACTAATGCTCTTTTTAAAATTGCCTTGGGAGAGGACATCCTTGAATAAATTTTAGTAGTGACCCTCTTGTGCCTCTGGTAGTGCTAGCAGCATACTTACCTGATTGGTGTTTTGAACCTTGTGGTAGAGGTCCCGTTGATCTTCCTTCACTTTCACTTTGTTCCAATTTACGTATATCAAAATGGTCATCTTGACCATTTCTTCTGGATCCAAGGCCAAATCCTTTGCAAAAGCATAAGGAGAGAGAGAGAGAGTAATTTTCTCTAATAAGCAAAGCATTGATTCATTCTTTATAGTGGAGCAGAGCAAATCTCCAAGTGTCAGGAAGTGAATTTTGAATTGGAAATAGATATCCTGTGATCAGTGGGTTAGCAGGAATAATCTCATCCAGATGAATAGAGAGAAATTGCTCGTTTCACTGGAGGGCCTGGCAGCGATGCACGATTCACTGGGTTTTGCTTGTATCTTTGTATTCTGTGGCTGGAGCTCTTCATAATAAATTGTGAAACATCAAGGAACTTGTTGGAGATCAAGGAAAGAACTTGCTTGGTCTCAGCTGCAGTACTGATAAAACATTCTATGTTTTGTGTGTGGAGAATTACACTCATTATTTTAGCTGTCTGAAGTTCTCTTGGTATAAATTAATGTTGCTGCCGCTCATGGGTTTCCAAGGCCTTCTTCTGCATGAGGAGCCACCACCAGGCTTTTTTTCTCAGCCACAGCCTCAAAGACAGAAATAGCAAGTTTGCTGTGAAATAGAGAAATAGGTGTTCTAGGAGTCCAGAGACGAATGGTGATTTAAGCCGTGCTTGCAAGGATATGAACCCGATTCTCTGCCTATTTTTTTTCCTGTTAGAAGGACAGAGCCACTGAATATATCTTAATTTCCCAGATGATATCCTATCAAATACTGAAAAATAATCTTTTCCAGGAGAATCGATTATTATAAAAATTAAAACATGTCTTATTTGAAACTACCTAATTAAGAAATGCCAACGTATTTGAAAACCAGCAATGGTGTTTCTCTCAGAATGCTTGTTTCTCTTAAAATACTGCTTATGCATTATATTTGTGGGTTTGATATCTCTGTTTATGCTCAATATGTCCATATTAAATTTTACAGATATGGAAAACCGGTTTAAAAAAAAATCACTAATTATTCAAACAATTCTTTGTGCATACCTGTGAACATTTAAGTCTTTAGAGGGCATTTTTAGCTTGTAGTAAGACAGTATTTATGAAAGTGTGATCCTATTAATAGCTTACAAGTCTGGCCACATGTGGGATCTGACATACTGGGTTCCCATGAAATAACTTCTAGCACTATGTTATGCTTTTAAGTTTTTCTAAAAAAAACACAGGGATTTGTAGGCAATCAGTAAAATTAGCATCTAACTACTTAATATTGTATTTTAAAATACATTTAGGAAAATAAACAAAAATGTTACAAGTAAACATAACATATGGTTCTTTTTTTAATCTCTACTTTAGGACGACGTAGACAGTCTAAACCCAGTTCTCAGGGATAACCCGCAGTTACATGAGGAGGTAAAAGCCTGGGTAAAGGAACAAAAGGTTCAGGAGATTTTTATGCAAGGTAATTATGTGGGAAATTGTGTTATTTATATTCTGTGTTAGCTAGTTTAAGGCCATTACTTGTGTGGGACTCATCCCATAGCATTTGTGATAAAATGGAGAATATATTTTTTAACTCAGAATTATTTTTTGGAAGTATTTATTAATACAAGAAAACAAGACTATGTAAGAAGCTGTTGGTGACTGCTTCAGACTGTTCTTAACTTGATGTTTGAGTGATTACAGCAAAAGCTGAATATCATTAGTCTGAACGTAGATACTTTATGAAGTTTGTTGTCAAAATAAGTGTGTATGAATGGCATTCACAAACATTTTGGCATGTTTAAAACTGTTCTGTGCTCTGTTAGTGTTACTGTTACGTGTGATAACTTCTCAGATACCTGTTTGTGCTTGTAGTTCTTCACAGTTCTGTCACAGATGAAGAATACTTTGAAATTCCCACCCCACACCCTCACCCCCTGACTGGAAAGTGCCTTTCAAGTCAGTTACAATTTGTAACTCGATACTAATGCTGGGAGATTGCTGAAAAAGCTGTGTACAATAATACTTAAGCTGCAGATAAAAGTTAAAAGAAAACTAGTATGAATTTGAAGAAATTATTTTGGTGCCATCTTGCTGATAGTAGAAATACTGTATGCATTTGCAGGATATTCGTTAAGTATCAGGAAGCTCTGCAGAGGAGTTCCTATTACTAGGAGGCAGAAACCAACCTCTGTGGGTTTGGGCTAAAATCCCCAGGCAAGCAGGAAAGCAGTTTCAGAACAAAAATGCTTAAGCAGTCATTTTGTAAATGAAGATTAGGAGGGAAGCTGTAAATAATCAGCTATTTTAATGATGGCTCTGAGGTTTCCTTGCTGTCTAGTCTCTTTGGTAAAACCAAGATCAGAAGACAAAAGGAGTATGGTAAGTATAATGCCGAAGTTACAGTAAAAAACTTCTGCCTTTCCTTCTGTGGAGTTTCTCATTTGACTAGATGTGATTATTCTTATGGGCCACAGAAAAAGGATGCTGAAAAAAGGAACATGTGGAATTGTGTAGATAGTAAGTTGGTATGTAGGTGTTAGTAGTTTTAGATTTTACTTTTGATATCATCAGATGCAGTACAAGTTAATAGTCTGCTGATGAAGTTTGCAGATGAAAGTGGATTGAGAGGTGATGCAAAATCAAATCAGGGCTATATGAAAAGGAAACTAAAATTGAGCTTGTTTATTGTATTTCATTAGAGTAACAATAATAAGACTATTGTAAAAGCCTCTGTATACTGGTACAGAATCAATAGCTGAGCAAAGCTCCAGCAGTATTTAAACAGTCATCTGAATGAGACTGCCAGCCCATCATCCACACAACTCATTCCCATCATTCCAGGAACTGAATTTTTGTCTTTATAGATATAAATTCTCAAACAAAGGGTTCTGTGCTTAGAAGTGCACAAATGAAGAGTAATGTAGATGATGAGGTGAATCTCCTGCCAGTGTCCTTGAAAGTGAGCTGTCCTCATCTAAGGAGAAGCTGTAGATCCACTTGCTTCCCTGATGTGGTGTGTGACCTGAGGAGACACATTTCCTCACGAGGGCCTTGGCAGTGCCCCCACCTCAGCCCCATGGGATGGTGGTCAGCCAGCAGAGCCTGCTGTCACATTCTCCCGGGACGTAATCTGCTCCTGGTCACGCAGACTTTACGTTGGCACGAACCCTCTGGGGGCTTACGGACAGCCCTCTGGCAGTGCTGGCTGCTGTAATCTAGTCCTGTTCTCTTCCTTTTCTTCTTCTCTCTCTTCTCTGGTTTGCTTCACCTTCTCCGTTACCATTTTCTTCTTCCCTGCAATTTTAGCTATGTTTTCAGTTCTACCTTGTCTGGATGCATCTGTTGTTACCATATTCTCTTCATCCTCTACAACATCTTTAGGATCCAGCCTTTTCCTTGTTTTCTGTGATGCTGAAACCTTCGTATCGTAACTTAGTATTTTCTTCTTTAACTCTTGCAGTTAAAATACAGTTTATCTGAAGAAAGGGGAGGATCGGATAGAAGCTTTAGAATCTGGTTCCAAATGTTTGAAAAGCAACATGCCAATTTGGGGAGGGAGAACTTTAGTCAAAACCAGTCCAATTATTTACAAGAATGAGACTAAGAAAAAAATTGGCCTATTTAACCTTTCCTTTGGGCAGCAGTCACAGCAGCATGCTTTGCAGCAGAGTTGTAGCTTTGGCAGGAAAGTAGTTTATTCCTTGTTTAAAAAAAAATGAAACTCCTCCCAGACTTGGCCAAGTTGAAAGCTTTTGGGACAAATAAAACCGGTTCAAGGAACATAGTAAAGTGTCTTTGATTTTTAACAATTAAAATACTTAATTTCTTTCTTCCTATTAGATTTTTTTATCATTACCATCTCAGGCTGCGTGTATAATAATCCTCTTGAAACACAGAGTGTGCTTCAGCTCTGAACGTGTTTCCTCATAGTACTGCACAGGCTGTTTCAACAATGTGTATGTAGCTGAGCGTGATTCAGCCAGGGACTGGAGACAAAGCCAGGCTTTTCCTGTAATGGCTGCTTGTGGCTGGGCTGGGCTGGAGCTGAGCTGGCCTGGGTCGTGTGACTGCAGTTTAATCTTTCTCCTTCTTCCTGTCGCCCCATCAGCATGTAAGAAAAAAAACCCAACCCACTGTTTTTAAAGGTAGATAAACTCTCTTTTAAAAATAGATAGGGTAACAGCTGGGATGAAGGACAGACACAGATTAGAACAAGGAGTAAGAGGAAAGAAATTGGCGCTGGGTCAATGCAGTGGAGTACGGGAGAAGCTGGAAGCTGTTGGAGAAGGAAAGATGGGGCTTGTAAGCTGAGAAGACTTGGGGAAAGGACTTGGAAGCCAGTGGCCTGGAATCACATTAATGCTAAAATGAGACAAGAAGCTGGGGTGAGGCTGGTTCTGCTTATGCAAGAGACTGAAAATCATTGTGCAGTTAGCAGTAGGATGCAAGAGAGGAGGAGCTCGGATGGGAAAGTAGGAATGGCAAATTTGCACTAAGAGACACAGGCAGAATTCCACTGAGACTGTCTGAATAAGGCAGAGCTTTGGGACAGCCATTAAAAGTTCAAGATGCGGAGAATGTGGATGGGTCAGGCAGTCAGAAGTGTGGGAGCTGAGCTGGAGGCGTTTTGCAGGGGCATATGGAGTAAGGGTTGGAGGGAAGCCATCAGGAAATGCATCCCCATGGGAACCCTGTCTGTTCCGAGACCAGAAATGTGAGACATAAGCTTGTAGATGCTTCCTCTTTTTCTGCCCATATGTACCTGTGCCGGCACACTGCTGGCCCTTGTCTGTGCTGCTGGAAACATACTCAAGGCATGAGTTAAGGCTGGTGGCTCAGGGGGGGTTCAGGAGGTGTCAAGATTTCAGTTGTGCCATGAATCATGTGGATGGGGTTAAGAAGGTTGCTGTGGTGTGGTGTTTCTCTTCCCAGCTGGTTTTAAAAATGAGATAGTCACATGCAAAAAGTACTTCAAGAGAGCATTTGGAAATAACTAAATAATTACTGCTTTTGCACTTCTCTTGGTCTCTCAAATGCTGGCATTAAAAACAGTCCTTACAGTAGCCCACTGTCAGGTGCAGAGGGTATAAAAGACCCAGTTGTGTGATGGTGGATATTTTTTACTAGAGAAAGCTGTCACCTGTGAGGCCTGTTTGCTGCAGATGTTTGAGCTTGCTTAATGTACTGGGCAGGGCTTGGAAAAAATGATCTTTAGGAAAGATAGGGGAATTCTGGCCTTGCCTGTGTGGTTTAGCAACTGAGCACTCTTAAATCATTTAAGTTAGGCTGTTGGTAGGTTGTCACTGACTGGTTTTTCCTCCCTTCCTGTTTGCCTGACCCGGGACCTGGGGTTTGATTGTGGAAGTAGCAAAACCCACACAATTGGAGCTGAACTTGGTGGCAGTGTCGCTTGATCATACAAAATGCTATGTAAACAGCAAGTGCAATGAAACTTCAGAGTTCCAGTGATCAAGAGAGACCCTGAACATGAATAAAATTGTTGATTTCTGGGTCTTGAAACAAACTGTAAAGTAGGTACTGTATCATACTAGCTCCCCTCCCCATGGACTTTTGGAGGTGACTTAAACTGAGCTTTGCAAAATGTGTGAGGTTTCTTTGGATTTGGTATGTCTGAAAACAGGAGCTGAAGTCTTCATAATGTGTGTGTGCTTGAATGTTCTGTGTGGCCATAGCAGGCATGGGATTGTTCCACTGCCTTCCTGCCTGTTGTAGTGGAGAGAAACTCTGTGGTCACTTACGGGAAAGACTTGGCAGCTGCAGAGCCTAACCACCAAGATGTAAATCTTTTTGCCAGCAAAGCAGCTGGGCATGTGACTAGCCTGTTAAATAGCTTCTGTGTAACCTGCTGCTGCCACTTTGTAAGTCTTTCAGATTACTTTTCTGTGGCTGCTCTTTGTAGGCAGGAATTTTCCCATCATGTGTCATCATAGTTGCAGGAACAATTTTCTTATCTAACTAAATCTATGTTGAAAATGTTAGCAGAATTAACGTTAAAGCATACTTACATGTACCATTTGCATTTCAAAATGTCTTCCTGAATCTGTGGTTAGCTGTCCATGGCACGCGCACTGTATGTTTGCTGTGAAGAAAAAAAAAAAAAAGGAAATCCATGTATGCCTTTTTTTCCCTTTTTTTTTCCTGCATTCCTCAATGGCTTTTTTATTTCTTATCCTTCTAAAGGTCCGTACTCCTTAAATGGTTATAGGGTGAGAGTGTACAGACAGGATTCTGCCACCCAGTGGTTCACTGGCATCATCACCCACCATGATCTCTTCACCCGCACTATGGTGGTTATGAATGACCAGGTGAGTCGATGGATGATACTCAGAAAACAAACTGCAAGTAAACTCTGCGTTGGGAGGTTCTAATTTTTGTTGGTAGCACTCAGAAACACACTGAGTTGGTTCAGTTCCATCAGGGTGAGGGTATCACTGTGCTGAACCTACAGCACAACTGCATTGGGCTATCAGTTAAATCCTCCTGAAGCTGAGTGTTTGTGCAGTGATACAATTAATACCAGTCGTACAGTTTCTTCTGCTTTTGCTCTTTAACTAGTGAAGTCTTTGAAGTGAAGCAATCCAGTCTGAAGAACTGGTCTTCCCTGTCTGCTCTGCTGAGAATTTCTTTTCACAAGGATGAAATCTTTCAGCACTTCAGTAATGATTACTTTTTCCAAGCAATTGAAATAGTCACTTTCTGCAATTTATTGAATTCAGCATTTACTGCGGCCCTAATTTGTATTTGCTGTGGTGGGTTTTAGTTTTATTTCAGAACTTGATGTTACAAAAAGTACTAATACTGGTACTTTTAATGGCAGTAATGAAATCTGTTTCAGGAGAGCAGAGTAATGACTCAATAGTAATAGAATGAATGACCCATCTGCCTTGAAATGACTGACAACCATGTGTGACAATAAAAATTTAAGACTAGTCTATTACTCAGACAAATTCTTTCCCTTAATTTGCTCAAATTAATATTCCCCAAATGTTACATTTTCCACTTTGTGCTGTATTCTTTGACGATCTGGTTAGCATTTCCTACATTATGAAATATTTCTCACTAGTAACGCTTAGCAGTTTGAGAGTTCTTCTTTCCAGTCATTTTTGTTCTCTTCTTGCAGCAGTTTTGCTTCTGTGGAAAGTAGTACTGTAATGTGCTTCTGCAGTATAATTTATAGTAAATAAATTTTATAAAATATCTGTATACTGTAATTACTGCGTAGGGGTTATTCTATGAATAGTTCGTTAAATCTCAAATTGGCAGGTCAGTGAAGGGGGAAGGAATGGGTGGTGGGGTACTTCTTGTTTTTTAAAAAAGATTATTTTTGCAATGACACGTAAAGATACATTTGGTTTGACACTGTTCCCAGCGTTTGTTGTGTCATATGTCAGTTCTGCTTGTCAGGATTAAGTAGGCTTTTCTCTGATTAGTCTTTAGCACACAAAATAGACTGGTGAACGCTGATACAGAAAATACAGATTGGGCATTGTCTGAACATCTGTGGATTGTTATTTTTTCTCCTTTCTTCCTTTTTTTTTTTTTTTACATAAACCAGGTGTTAGAACCTCAGAATGTTGATCCTTCTATGGTTCAGATGACCTTTCTAGATGATGTTGTTCACTCTTTGTTGAAAGGTGAAAATATTGGCATCACTTCACGCCGACGGTCTCGTTCCAACCAGAACAGCAACACAGTTCACGTAGATACATTTCTCTTTTTACCTAAGTATTTTCGTATATTGCGAATGTTAAAAATACATGTTTAAAGACACTAATTAACATTGCATTTAAGTCCATTAATAAAAAATTGTTTTTAGGGTCATTATACTCGTGCACAAGCAAATAGTCCCAGACCAGCAATGAATTCCCAAACTGCAGCACCAAAACAGAATTCTCACCAGCACCAGCAACAGAGGAATACTCGGCCAAATAAGAGGAAAGGCTCTGATAGCAGCATGCCCGATGAAGAGAAGATGAAAGATGAAAGATATGATTATATAGGTCGAGGAGGTAAAAGCGGTTAATGGAAAGGGAGGGAGAGCTTCCTAAAACTCTGTTAGACTGAAAATGTGATAGACGTGTTTTTATCTTTTACAGAAAACCCCAAAACCAAAAATAAACACTTTCTTAGTAAAAGAAGAAAACCTGAAGAAGATGAAAAAAAATTAAATATGAAGAGACTGCGGACAGACAACATCTCAGATTATTCTGAGAGCAGTGACTCGGAAATTTCAAATAAGAGATTAACAGATTCATCCTCAGAGCAAAATTCAGAAAATGAGTTAAAAAGCAAGAACTCCTCAAAGATAAATGGAGAAGAAGGAAAATCCCAGA
Source organism: Machaerirhynchus nigripectus (assembly GCA_013397975.1). NCBI lineage: Eukaryota > Metazoa > Chordata > Aves > Passeriformes > Dicruridae > Machaerirhynchus > Machaerirhynchus nigripectus. Next base: position 463,401 of record VZRQ01004829.1, on the reverse strand, counting down.
CTACTGAGGGAGTAGAACAGACACTAACAGATAGACGGTCTCCATGGGATGAAGTACAGCAGGATAAAAACCATGAAGAGACAGAAAGACTGAAGTCGTCAGTCTTGGATCAGCAGGAAAAATCTTCACTCCATGCAGCAGAGCAGCCAACACTTTATGAGCAGAATGCCAAGGATCCACATGTTCAAGAGTGTAATGCAGAAGAACATCATACTGTGGAGTTAAAAAATGAGCAGTTTTTACCCAGACCTCCTACTCCAAAATGTGTTGTTGACGTTACTAATAAAAACAACTCTGAAAAGGAGAACCAGGATAATGCTGCAAGTACCTTTGGTTTGCAAACAGTTCAGAAAATAGAATCTCACAGCAGTGATTTAAAGCAGCAATTTGCAAATGCAAATTTCCTTGAAGCAAGGAAACAGGAAGCTGATCAAGGTTGGGTTAGCAGTGTTGGTAAAACGGATTTGATGCAACCTGGGGTTGTAAAAACATTACCAGTAAATGAACACTTAAATTCTGAAAAAGTGCAGTATGGCTCATTTATGTCTTCGTTAAATGTAGCTTCTCTAGCAGAAGAGAGTAAACTGCGTAAACAAAGTCCAGTCCCCGATTCTGTGAAGTCAAAATCTAGTGCTTCAGTTGATCATCCTAAAACAAAGTCACCTGATGTTAAGCCTAAATTCACCCAATCTTCTGATACTGTGAAGTCTAAGGTTAGTTCCCAAAACAGCCATGCTACTGGATTAACAAGGTCAGCCAATAAAACTGATCATGATTTACCTAGGTCTAGTTTTCATCCAGTTCCAGCTAGAGTTAGTGCTCTAGAAGCTACTAAGAGTCCTCTTATCATTGACAAGAATGAACATTTCACAGTATACAGGGACCCCACTCTGATTGGACAAGAAACAGGAACTAATCACATTTCACCTTACTTGCATCAGCATAATTATCCTCTGCATTCCTCATCCCACCGAACCTGTTTAAATCCAAACGCTCATCATCCTGCATTAACTGGTTCATCCCATCTGCTCGCTGGGTCTTCAGCTCAGGCTCCCTTGTCCGCTATTAACACTCACCCCCTTAGCAGCGCATCTCACCATTCTGTTCATCACCCTCATCTACTTCCCGCAGTGTTGCCCGGAGTGCCTGCTGCCTCCTTGCTGGGTGCCCACCCGCGACTAGAGACTGCCCATGCTAGCAGCTTAAGCCATTTGGCATTAGCACACCAGCAGCAGCAACAGATGTTACAACACCAGTCTCCACATCTTCTCGGACAAGCTCATCCTTCTGCTTCCTATAATCAGCTAGGGCTTTATCCAATTATTTGGCAGTATCCAAATGGAACACATGCTTACTCAGGACTCGGTCTGCCCTCCTCCAAATGGGTCCACCCAGAAACTCCTGTTAACGCGGAGGCTTCCTTGAGAAGGGTAAGTTGAGATCCTTTCTTAATGACTTATTTAGCTCGGCCTAGTGTCTCCCAGCAGTGATTTCCTAGGTACAGATGTGGTAGTTCGTGTCATACTGAGTATACTGTGATGGTGGGGTTTTTGAGTAGGCAGAGAACCAGGAATGGAACTACAGCAGTAACCACTGTCTCATAGTGGATGTGCGTAGGGAGTTTTTCCAGGCCTTGATTTCCTAAGAATTCTAAAGAAAGATGACATGTTTGATTTTAGCTTATGACTAAAAGTGAGGTCAGCCAGCTGGTTTGGGAACTCAGGTTCACAGGGTAAATATTTGCTACCTCAAACTGTGTACCATTGTGTAAGTGAACTATTGGGAGAGGTGGGACAGTTGTCTTCATAGTGAAATTCTGTGCATGCTCACTCAATAATGGTGAAAGACTGAGAAGGAAGGAGTACTAAATCCAGTGGGAATTTCTGAAGAGAAACACTCTTGCATTTATAAATGTTACATGCACTCTACACCCATTTCTCTTGTCTTTACACCTATCTGTGTACCCTTCTTGGCGTATCATTTTCTCCCCTTCTGTTCCTGTTGACACACATCCCTGCCTTCCCATCTGCTTTCTACTCCTCTGTATTCAAGTCAGGGTGATTCCTCTGTCTGTGTGCTGAGTGTAACCACTAAAGTCTCAGAAGAAATGGTTTGTGTTTTTCAGCCTAGCGCCCACTGCGGCGGCAGGGTTTGGCAGGCAGACGTGGCAATTACAGGCAAAGTTTTCGCAGCTCCGGCAGGCTTGGGATGTGGCATGCTCATTGCAGGCACCTCAGAGGAACAGTGTAAGATGAAGCATGTGTAGTGCAGACAGAAACTTTGGAGAGCTTTACTGCCAGCTTCAATCAAACCTCCACTGAGCATGTGCATACTGATCTTTAGAGGCTTTCAACTTGGCCTAATTTGGGCAGATTTTCACAGGGACCACAAAAGGCATGTCACTGGCAGTAGTCCTTCTGCCAAATTGTAAGCCTTTGTGTCAAAGTTTGGCATTCTGAATAGTTAGAAAGATTTTTTTTTCCTTTTTCATCATGGGGAAGGCTATTCCTCCCCAGACTCATTCTTGAGGAAAGCCAAACCATTGTGGCTAAGTCTTACCCAAAACAGTCAGTTTGAGTTGGCCTTGTAATATGAAGTGAGTTTGATCTAAAACGTGATAAAATCAAAATGTAGCAGTGAAGAAAAGCCTAAGAGAAAACGATAGGTGGGTTTATCTTTTCGTGTTGCTGCCTGCTCCACCCCATACAGAAGTCCATTTTAAAGAACTTACGATAGACGTTGTTTTCACTTTGGCTGCCTGGAGTATGCAGCTCTGCATACTGAGGCACGTAGCTTTTTAATTATGTTGATGTGTGGCAATTGTCTTGTGGTGACTTGTCTTCTGGCTCCCGCACTGGAGGCCTTTTTTAAATAGATCTTAGAAACCCAGAATGGGCGTTACCACGGTCGGTTTGCATGGATGCCACAATCACAGACAGGGATCTGTGTTTCAGCTCTAAGAGCAGCAGCAGCATCCACCCATGGCTCAGGGCTGAGCCATGTCTCTGAGCTGAAGGAAGCGTGCCCCAAGCCCACCTTCCCTTAGTGTCCTTGGGTGGCTGTGGCAGCTCCCGTGTTTGGGCTGGCCAGTAGATGGTTGCAGGTGGAGTAATGAAGCTGTTTGAGCAATGCTTGGTGCTCAGGCAGATGTTCCCTAGCTCCTCTAGGGAGAAGGTGACAGGCCTTCTTTGCATAATACTTTAATACAGCTTACAGGCTGTTCGTGGGAACTCACCACAGCGTGGGAACTCCTGGCCTAGGAAACGTGCGCACTAAAACTGCGAGCACAAACCCAAGTGGCTGCTTTAAATATTCAAAAACGCAGAAATCAGAACTTCAAAGTTGTAGCACCTGCAGATCTGTTCTGTGCTGTGTGCGTGTGTCATGAGAGCTCTTGGCTCCCCTTCTGCTGCAGCAGTTCCCAACTGGAGTTGCCAAGTCTGGGGAGAAGGATGGGGGTGGACTGGTGAGGAGAGTAGGGAGGGGAAGAAGTTAGGGATGGACCAGCACCGCAAGGCTTTGGGGTGCGCAGAAAAGCTCACTCTTGTCCCCAGTCCCTTCTTGGCTTGTCCCCAGCACCTGAACCCCACAGGTGTCCTGCTTTTCCACTCCACTGTGTGTGCTTCTCATAAGCAGGGCTACTAAAGGAGAGGGGAGAGAGAGGGCAAGAGGAGAGAGAGCGCTGCTCCTGGGCTTTTCTGCAGGCTGTTGCACAAGTTTCAGAGAAGATAAGAGAACAGACACCTAACAAAGTTGTAGATTAATCAGTAGTTCCAGAGATGGAGACTTACCAGTGTGTCTAAACGAGGAGGCCCACCTTGAAAGTGTTAAGGTACACAGCATAAAATTGGGCTGTTTGCCATGCTTCACAGTATGGCAGGTGTGTACATTTATGATTTTCATAGTGTGATGATGATGATCATGCAAAATCAAAATGCCTGGCTAAATAAAGCAAATTAATAAGGATTATCATACTTAATCATTTGGTTGGGGCAGGAGAGCAACAAACCAGGAAAGAGATACTTATATCCCTTTTATTGAGATTTGTCATAAGGCTGGAGATAAAGTTTTTTCCAGAAATATCAAGCCATATTTGTAGTTTTAAAGGAATACTTCTTGCAATTCTTTGAAGAGGTAATGGTCGTCTTTACTAGTCATGGAATTTAAGTGTTGTCAGGTTGTCATTGATTTGTTAATTTTGATGAGCTTGAGATGCTGTTCTAGAATTAACTGTGCATCCTGAGTACTTGAAAATTAAGTGGTTCTAAGAATGTTTCTGAAATTTATAAACTGTTTTGTATGCTGGAAGTCCAGAGGAGGTACAGTCATGTGTTTCAGTTGATCAGAAAAATTATTTTAAATGTTAAATTTTATTTACTGTCTATGATTTGATACTGAAATACATTCCTTCACTTTGATCATTGGTAGGACTTTGTAGATTGACCCTTGTGGTCCCATGATTATTTTGAAATCTGATTTTATTTTTTGTTTTGGTTGGTGTCAACAGAATACTCCCAGCCCCTGGTTACACCAGCCCACCCCAGTGACCTCAGCTGACAGCCTTGGTTTACTGAGTCACATTCCTGTGCGACCGTCCAGCGCAGATCCCCTTCGGCCTCTCAAACTGGCTACGCATTCCAGCCCACCTTTGTCCAAAAGTATTGCAGAGCATCGCAAAGAGTAAGTTTGCTGTTGAGCTCTGTGTGAGAGGGTACATTTCAGCAAGTGATATCATTCAGCAAGTGATGTTGCCTTTTAGCATCCCTCTAGTTTATTTGTAGACGTGGTTGCCTATGGGAAGACATAGGCTTGTCGGTGTGTTGCCTTGTTGACTTGGAATGGTACTTGAGTTCATGAGTCATTTGAAGATTTCTGAAAATTGTACTTAATATAGAGAAAAGTTTATTTTGTGTTAATAGATAACTTTGTTCAGGGCATGGTAAGAAAGGTCTTCCGCCTAGCACGTTGTACTACATTCAGACTAACCTGTGTTTGCTTAACCTTTCTTCAAACAGAGAACTGGAGAGGAAAGCGTTTGTTGAGCCTTTGCGTTCTGTTACCACTGCGCCAGTGAAGAGTGAGCTAGAGCAGAGCAGAACGCAGACAGCGAAGGAGAGCCATATGCACAGACATTATGCAGATCCAATGCTGAACCAGCTGCCAAGGCCACCACAGGAGACTGGGGAACGACTGAGCAAATACAAAGAAGAACACAGACGGATACTCCAAGAAAGTATTGAAGTTGCTCCTTTTACAGCTAAAATAAAGGCACTGGAGGGAGAGAGAGAGAACTACTCCAGGGTAACATCCTTATCTTCAAGTCCCAAAAGCCATTCAGTAAAATACGACAAAGATGCTGAACGTTCGGTGTCAGAACTGTATAAAATGAAACATTCAGTTCCACAGAGTTTGCCACAGAGTAACTATTTCACTACCCTGTCTAACAGTGTAGTAAATGAACCACCAAGATCATACCCGTCAAAGGAAGCTTCAGGTGCATATGTTGATAAGCAAACTAATTGTCCTTCAACAGCAGCTAGTCCGCAGGCTCTCCCCTCCTACATTTCTTCCCTTTCAAAACCTCCACCTTTAATCAAGCACCAACCAGAGAGCGAAGGCTCTACCAGCAAGATACCTGAGCAGCTTTCACAGTCAGTGCAGTCTCACTCTGTAAATTCTTTCAGAAGTGAAAGCAGGAGCCCTACTCAGTTGACAGTCTCATCTTCAAATACACTCCGGAGTATGCCTGCCTTGCATAGGGCCCCTGTGTTTCACCCTCCTGTGCACCAGAACCTGGAGAAAAAGGAGAGCAGCTATAGCAGCCTTTCACCTCCAACTCTAACCCCTGTTCAACCCGTTAATGCTGGTAGTGGCAAAATACAGGAGTTGCAGAAACCACCAACTTTAGTACCTGAGCCCAAGGAAGCCCAAACTGTTTACAAGGGCACTTCTGAACAGAATTTATCAGAAACGTGGAAGTCTAATAATGCCCCAAATAATGAAAAAGTTGATTGGCACGGTGAAAGAATGAGTGGAAAGTCGCAGTCCGCTACAGCATCTGTTATTGTGCGTCCTCCTTCTAGCACAAAATACGAGAATGTACCAGTAATGCAGTCTGCTTCCAAAGATCGAGTTAGTGAGAGATCTTCAGCTGTGACAAATCAAGCAGATTGCCTGAAAACAGCGGAAGCCAGGGAGACTGGAAGAATCATCCTGCCAAATATGAACTCAGACAGTGCTCGCACACAGTATGAAAAGAAATTTCCAGCTGTCTCGCAAGGCAGCATTCCTCGTGCTGTCACCCCTACCACAACTATCATCTGCAGCACCAAAACGGATGTCACCGCATCGGCAGCGACGACGACCAGCGTGTCGAGCCGGGGGAGCTCCGAAGTGACTTACTCGGTGTCGAGTGCGGTGTCCTGCGCACCGCTGGAGTGCACGGCCCCGAGAGCGGCCGGCCAGGCGGCGGCGCAGCCCCAGGAGTGCAAGGTCAGCGCTCCAGCTCCGCTTACATCTGCTGCTGGCAGCACAGGCAGCGCTGCTCAGCCCAGCTCGGGATTCTCCACCTCTACCGACTTTGTCCATTTGAAAAAGCACAAGGCAGCGCTGGCTGCAGCTCAGTTTAAAAGTAGTAACACCGCTGAGACTGAGTCCAGCTCCGTGAAAAATCAGACATTTTCAACCTCTCTCTCCCTAGACAGTGCTATCGTCTGTAATACAATAAACAAAGCGAACTCTGTAGGCAGTGGGCAGACTTCCCAGACGAGTCAGCCAAACTACCACACTAAACTGAAAAAGGCTTGGCTAACAAGGCACTCAGAGGAAGATAAAAACACTAATAAAAAAGAGAATTCAGGGAACAGTGTTTCAGAAATTATTAAGCCGTGTACTGTCAATTTAATAGCTTCTACATCAAATGATTTGCAAAATAACATAGATAGCAAAATCTTGGCAGATAAGTTTGTGAAGGAAGATAAGCACCCAAGGAGAAAAGGAAAACGAACTTATGAGTCTGGCTCTGAAAGTGGTGACTCTGATGAAAGCGAGAGCAAGTCAGAGCAAAGGACTAAACGGCAGCCCAAGCCAACCTACAAAAAGAAACAAAATGATTTGCAGAAAAAAAAGGGTGATACCGAGGAAGAAGTGAAACCAAATGGTGTTCTTAGCAGGAGCGCCAAAGAAAAAAGCAAGCTGAAGTTACAGAGCGGCAGTAACAGCAGTGAGTATATTAATCTGATTTGGAAGACACAGAGGAGTGTGAAGTCCAACACTGTTAAACCTGGAGGGTTTGTCATGCACGATAGCTGGGAAAAGAGCTAAAAAGCATGCCTGTGTAAATGAGTAGGTCCAGATTTATCTGTCTTGAGGCCATTTGAAATATCCTGGTGTAAGAAACAGAGCATTTTGTAGACCTGTGTTAACAAACTGGTTCTTGGCCTAAAAATAAGCAGTAAACAAGCTACGGTTTATGCTGTCCATCAGATTTGAGCAGGCTGGTGCATATAGTTGTGCCACTTGTATTGAGCTATATATATATATGTTGGGGTTTTTTTTATTTTAAGATCTAATGCATTTATTTTTAGAGCACTGCTGGAGGGAAAGATTCTCTGTTGTTGAACTCTAATTCATCCTTTGATCGGAAAGCCAGAGGCAGTTCCTTGAGAGCCTGATGCCACTCAGTTATGATTTGGTTAATTTTAATGAAAGGTTTAAGGGAGAATCATTTCACACTCCTAACTAGCATGTGTAGTACATGGTGTTAACATCCCTCTTGTTTAAGAATAAAAAAAATTTAGGGAAATACAAATTTCAATTTAAATGTAATATTCTAACATGTAGCAGATTGTAACTAGATTAATCTGAAAAGAGAAACTAGTCTGCCAACATTACGGATTTTATTTTAAAAGTTGCCTTATTTTTTATCCCAATTTATTCTTCTCCAAGGACTCTTCCTTGTCTTTGGTCTGGTTAAGTATGAGAGAGTCTACCATTAAATTACTTCTTGTAAGAATTTTTAAGTACAGGTAGCAAGAAAATGAGCAATGCTGCCTCTATTTACATTCTGTGGCTTTTCACTGTCTGGTGTATAAAGTTACTCTTCTGGTATCTGAGAGTACTTGATGGCTGAATGTTACTGGGTGCTGGAAGTGTTGTAGTCCATCTGAAGTCTTCTGGATATTTGGTCTAGTGGTAATACTATTACTTTTTCTTTCTGCTCCCAAGTAAAGGGAAGGTCAAGGCGAACATGCCTGTAAAATTGTTTTCAGCTTCACTTCTTAAAGTAAACTGTAAATACATACATTTAACATGTTATATGTTTATGACCTTTGTATTGTTGCAAAACATTTTTTAGTGGTAAATTTCTGCAAGAGAGCTGGTCAGAGATTTTTCTTTCAAAAAGAACTTTCTACAAAGATTTACACAAAATCATAGTCAACCTTGAGGAGCTTTCAGGAAAGGTGATGTTCCCTTGGAACAGCTGCCTGGGTTCTCTGTAGGCGACTGGAGGTAACAACTAACTGTGCTTCAGGATCTGGGGCTCAGTGGCAGTTTTGCAGCATGGGTGGTATGTGGATTCTGCCAGGGTTGAAGAGTGCTTTGTCCTGATGCCATTTTGGAAAGCCCCGGGAGCTCATGCACTAGCCAGAGCGCTCAGAGCTCCAGGCTGGGAGGCTTCCTCCTGCAAAGCAAGGCATTTTACAGCCCTGCAATTGCTGGGGGTCTTCCAAGTGCCTACCCACAGAGCTTGAAGTCTAGCAGCTCCCAGATGACACCCAGGATCTCTGCTTCCAGGGCAGAAAACATTGGTTTGGACTAGTGAACCTGTACTTGGGCCTTTTCTACTCCTGGTTTTAATCCAGTTACTGTCATGCCTTGGATGAGTATGGAGTGTGGTTTCTAGGCCATGAACTGAGGCATAGACAGTCTGTCACTTGCAAAGTTTGCACAAGTCATCTCTGGCAAAACACCAATCTGAACCCGGGTACCAAGTCCGCAGTTAGCACCCTGACCCCTTTATCATCCTACATCAGATCCCTGTTTACAGGCCGTGAACTTTCAAGAGTAGTGCTAGATGAAATGACAGATACTCCTCTCTCTGCAGATAAGAGTGGTGCCACTTTTAAGACTCCTTAAAATGAAAGCTTGGTTAAATAACAACAGGGTTCAGTTTCAAAACCTGACGTGAAAATTGCACTTATTACTCAATAGACTTGCTCCTCATGTTACTTGGTGTCAGATCTGCTGACTTCAGTATTGAAAATAGAATTACATTGCTCGGCCTTGCAAAGCCGACAAACCAGGCAGCGTGTAAATGGATTCTGTGAATATAGCTGCTATTCTATAGTCCTATTTGTAACCTTCAAAAAAAAAAGTTTTGAAGGAGTTGGAGTTTGGTTTTGGGTTGTTTTTTTTTTAAGCTCTGCTTTTATTCATTAAACTGTGGCCTTTTTTGCCTACACCTTCCTTTGAAACAGAGTTCCAACCTAACTTTCTTGCAGTATTGTGTATCTTTGCTTTTTTTGTCAGAATGAGATTCTGAAGATGGTTTTAGTAGAATGTCGGGTGAACGGCACGTCTAATAGAAAGGAAAATGTAGTGTCTTGGGAGCGTAGCACGTACTTAACTGTGCTCCTGCCTGTGTAAATTTAATTGGTACCTTTGCTTTTTTAGCTTCGATGCTGACAGGCAGGCAAGTGGAAATAAAAATGAAATATGTTATGCAGGTAATAAAGGTACCTGAAAAAAATGTTGAACGCTGACTATCTTGACTGTGATCTGTGAGTAAGCAGTGCCAGTACCTCATCTGAAACTCTCCTTACTTTTGCAGCTGGTATACCTCGCTCGGTGTTAAAAGATTGGCGCAAAGTAAAGAAGCTGAAGCAAACAGGAGAGTCCTTTTTGCAGGATGATTCTTGTTCTGAAATAGGACCAAATTTGCAAAAATGCAGAGAATGTAGGTTAATAAGAAGTAAGAAAGGAGAAGAACCAACTCACTCACCAGTATTTTGTAGATTTTACTACTTTCGGCGGTAAGTACGACTAGTTTCCTTGGAATGTGGTGCTTCAGCTTTTAGGAATAATACTGACAAAGGACTGGCATACTTGAAAGCATGTCTGATTTTTCTGGCTCAGTCAGTCCACCTGATAAAAGACAGCATCTAATTTAATAGTATTTACATTTCTCTTTCTTTTGTGGATTGACTTCATCGCTGTTTAAAGCTTTATAGCAAAGACATCAGAACATCTGCCTGGTGTACCTTAGGCAAGCAGAAAATACAGCACATCACCATTACACAGGTGTCTGACATTTGAAGTGGGATTTTCAAAAGGCAAGCTTCAGTTTTTCTGGGCAAGTTGTACAACCACAGAGTTCCACTTACTCGTAATTGTTCTTATGCCAGTATATGGTGGGAATGTTGCTCAGGGTTTTCTGGGGGTTTTCTGAGGACAGAGAGGAATTGTGACCTCCTTTTTCACAATTAATGGCCCATCAAGGAAAATTCACAAGAAAATTTCCTGGGGTCCAGTGTAGTGCATGTGGTGCAGGAAGCGCCAAGAAAGGGTAAAACAGCTTCAATTTGTGTATGGACTGTGCTGTCAGTATTCATCCAACTTGTTTTTGACAAGAAACTGTTCCCTAAGTGGAGCTTAATTTTTTTGTAATGACTCTTCAGTTAGAAGACTTGGTAGATGTATAGGAATCATTTCAAGGTTGGACTGTGAATGCCTTCTCTGTAAGAATATTTGCTTCCTAATGTGGCAGAGTTGGAATTTTGGTGGGATTTTTCCCCTCTGTATAAAGGAGAGAACATAAAGGTTTGCCAACATTTTAAAAAACTAGTATGGAATTTAAAAACTTGAATGTTTTGATTATATTGTGGTAAATTTTACAGCCGTTTAATTATTTTCATTGTGTTTAGATAGTAGGGTTTGAATCGCAAAACAAGTTTACACTTCTCTTGGAAGTTGTAGCTGAAAGTTGATAGTTTCATCTTGTTCTTTTGAATACATATCTAAGTGTCATTTTGGTACTTCTAAATTCAGGACTGTTTTGCTGGCATAAATTCCTTAACTGTTACATCTGTATAACAGCCTATCCTGTTTTGGATAAGATGGAATAATTAATTGTTACATCTTAAAAATAGACTAAGTAGAGCTAGAGTGAGCAGAACGGTACTGGGTAGGGTAACAGGAAAGCCTTTTAAAGGTCAGAGCTTAGTGGATACAAAAATGTTACCTTCTATTACTGATTTGTTCTGTCTAGAAAAATGTAAATGTAGTGTTTGAACTCATGCTTTCTCAGTATGAGAGCAGTAGGATAGAAAAATCTATAAAATGTAAGTCAGTGACTGCTGTCACAGACATTCTGAAAGTTGAAAGTGAGGAGTAGGTGGAACCAAACTTTGACCAAAATTAAAAAGAAAAAAAAAGAACTTTCTGTCTGCAATTTTAAAGGAGTAGTAAATGCTAGAGAGGGAGAATGATGAGTGAATGGAATGCAAAAAAGATCCTAAAAGTTTAGTTTTAGTTTTCATGCTTCCTTGTTGGTCATTTTAAAACTATTTTCATCAGTAGGATTTAGTTTAAAATTTAAAAACATTGTAGGATGATAAGGTAAAAAGAATATTTTTGATTTGTAAGATTTAAGCAGCAAGGTGAAGTAGCAAGTAAACTGGAAGTCACGGAGTATAATGGTATGTGCAGTTAAACTGTCTGTTTTCATTTCTAGGTTATCTTTTAGTAAGAACGGAGTGGTTAGGATAGATGGTTTCTCTTCTCCTGATCAGTATGATGATGAAGCACTGAGTTTATGGACACATGAAAACTATGAAGATGATGAACTGGACCTAGAAACCTCTAAATACATTCTAGATATCATAGGGGATAAATTTTGTCAGTTGGTAACGTCTGAGAAAACAGCCATGTCCTGGGTGAAAAAAGACGGTAAGGAACCCTCGAAGCTCTCAAGCGTTCTGCGGTTTTTCTTGGGTGACCATTGCTTCCTTTTGCGTAGCTCTCTTCCCCCGGCAGTTGGATTTTCCTAGGCTGTTTGCTAAGAGGACATGCTGGGAAGGGTTCCATCCTCAGTGGGCCAGCCCAATCCCCTCCCTGTGCTGGTGGCTGGGCTGGGCGGGGGCTGGGGCCAGGCTGCTCTTGGGTTTGGAGCAGCTTCCATTCCCAGCTTGGCTTCCAGCTCTCCAGCCAGAGCAGCCAGCTCCCAGCCAAGGCCTGTGGTGAGCCAGGTACTGACTGCTGCCAACAAATGGTGTGTTTCTGATATGTCTCCTTCCCAAAACAAAGGAGAAGAGCGGAGCAGCGTGGGCCCTGCAGAGCATGTGCTGACACTGTCACCTCCTCCCCACCAAAGCCACTGTCCATCCTTCTGGCCCACGGCAGATGGGCACAGGCTGGTGGCTCTGCTAACTCCAGGCTGTGTGAGGAGGAAGTGGGGCAGAAAACATGTACTACTGGCCAGGTCTCCTGAACAGGCACCTCCCTCCCCTCCTGCCAGCTTCAACTGTCCAGCTCACTGGTTTGGCTGCCCTTGAGATCAGACATGTCCCATGGGCAGTCAGGTGAAAAACGCAGCTCTCTTGGGTGCATGGGGTGAAAAGTATATGTTAGAAAATTTCTTCATACTTGAGGCAATATTTTTTCTGTATGACTTTAGTCTGTGTTTTCTGAATGCTTTATTTCTTTATCATGTGTTGATAGTAGCATTGAAGGAGATGCTGTGTAATGGAACTAAGGGGGTAGATGTTGTTGGCCCATTTATGAAGGATCACTTTCCTCCCCCAAAACCCAGTTGCATCTGAGGGGAAACTTATGAATGCTTCATCTATAAAGACTATTCATTCTGTGCTTTGCATTTAAATTTCAGTCCTTTTATTCTGCTTATTTTGTATTTCAGCCAAAATTGCATGGAAGAGAGCAGTGAGAGGAGTCCGTGAGATGTGTGATGCCTGTGAAGCCACATTATTTAACATTCATTGGGTCTGCCAGAAATGTGGATTTGTGGTCTGCCTAGATTGTTACAAAGCAAAGGAAAGGAAAAGTTCTAGAGGTCAGTTCTTTATGAACTAGAGTATCATATAGGCTGTTTATTCTCATTTGTTGCAGAGCTGCTGATCCACTATAACTGTCTTTCTGTAAAGTGTTAAATTACTGCTTGTGTATATTGGTTTCTCTTAGATCTTTTTCGCCTCCTTTTTTGTTAGTAGATGATGTAGAATCAGTCATTCAGAAAGCAATTGCTGCAGAAGCTATTTTAGCTCTTTGTCCACATTTCAGTCTTTTTGTGTGTGGCTTGTTGTGGATTGCTTGTGCCTTGCCCCTCAAGGTTAAAATCTTGTTCTTCAGTTGTGAGACTGGTGCTCAGTCCCACCTCCCTCTTTATGGTAACTCATTGCTGTTAAGACTTGCCTTGATTTGAATGCTTTCTGGAGTCCTCCCATCAGAAGTGGCTTGTCATACTGACTTAGCATCCTGTTTTATAGGTTTATTATAAAAAAGAAAGAGATGGAGAAAAAGACTTCAGGTAGCATTTAAAATGAATGTTACTGGAAGTTTCACAGTCTGTAAGCCTACACGTGGTTTATCCTGTGCTCTAATGGAAATGTCTACTTTAGTCTGTAGAGAAGTGAGAACAGGAGAGAACAGGACTGACTTGCAAACCTCTGATTTCTGGGTGACCCAGCTGGGTTGCAGTTAAAAGGAGGGAATGGGTTGGAGGATTGATTCGGGCTTCGAGCCCTCGTCTGTGACACTCGTGTGCAGGCCGCTTGGTGGAATGCATTGCCTTCCCTGGGAGGCAGGCATTGTGCCCTGGCACAGTTCTGCGGTCAGCCGCTGTGCCAGGAACTGATTCAAGGATAATGCTGTTTTGAAAAGCAGTTCCATGTTTGTCATAGCCGCGTAATGTCACAGATGTGAATCGCTAGTAAAATAAAGTTTAACTATTAGGTGGCAAAGCTTTGCCAAGTGGAGAGTTTCATCCACTCTGTCCCTGGCTTGCAGTGACAAGCCTCCTACACTGAAGTTTTTAGGGAGCTAATGTCAGTGTTTTCCCGCACTTGAGAACAGTTGTTAATGTTTTAATGCTGGAGGCTGCTTTAGCAAGCTCTTCACTGGCTGCAGTCTGGGTGTGCGCATGTGTGTGCATCCATCTGACGTGGCTTGGGAAGTACGCCGAACATTATTTACCCTGGTGGGAACATGGAGTCAGAGGCTTTTTATAGTGTGTGTTAACCAGCCAGGAAAGTTTTAGTAAAATGTCTTAGAAGTTTGAAAAAGCAGTATAAAGAAGGAGGCTTCTCTTCAGTTTTCTAACAGGGAGGACTTTCTCCTTTCCGTTGATTGCAATTTTACGTGCGAAAGCAGAGGTATGACAGCTTCCCTCACTACGGCTTAATTTCTAATGATGCTGTGGGATTCATGTGAACTGTGTTGCTTCTTTGGCACTTTCTTAAAAACTGTTCAGAACCACCCACCCATCTATATAATAGGACTTTATATTACACCATTTTTCCTGGAAGCGGTACTTGTTTTTACAGTTGGTGAATGTAACAGAGAATCCCCTGGTTTTTCCCTGCTTCAGCAGGAATGTTAGAGGTTTAAATATTCCAGATTCAGATACTTATCAATGACTTCTCTTACTACTTTACTACATCAATGAATGAATATGCAACCATTGTTACCTTCAGACAGGTCATGGCACCATCAAGTGGGATGCCATGTTATGACATTTCAGTGAGAAAATAGATTAAGTAGATACATGCTGTTTTGTTACCTTGATTTATTTATGTTTGTGACCAGTTGGATATTTAGATGTTTTAGGCACTACAAAAACTACTAAATAGTTTATAAATCTAATATTTATCTGAAGGAACATTGTTGGGTACATTGTGTACCTACTGCAGTGTAGAAAAAAATTCCTTAAATGTGTTAAATGCTTCCTTTGGTGTGTTCCTTAGTTTAAATTGCTAGAGCTGAGCAAACTGGTAAAAGGCTTGGAAAGGTGTCTTAAAATTAGCAGTTCAGTGGATAGGACACAAGACTGGGGATTGAGAGAGAAACTGCCTTCTTTCTGCCCCAAATCACATAGCAGGTTGGTATCTGGTTGCTTGGCCAGACATTTTTTGCTCCCACTCTTCTGTGTCCTTTCTCTATACCGCGTATTTCAGGACAGTCTTCCTTAAACTTCACAGAAAGCCTCTCTCTCCTACTAGTTAGGCCCTCTCTGCTGGCACAAATGTTTGTCAGCCAGTACATACAGACCTAGGGGTTTCATGGTTGCTTTAATGTGACATAAATCTGTGATGCAACTTACCTCTCCTCTGTGCCATCAGTACCATGGGTGGGCTGAATCAGAGAGATGATTTGGTTAGAAGTTCATCTTTTTGGCTTGTCTGACCAACTCTGGTTGAAAACAAGACCCTTGCAGTTGGAGCATGGATTGTGTCAAATTAGATGAACCATACAATCACAGCCTAGTGGTGTCTCTTTTCCATGGCAGGATTCATCAAGGGAGGCTCATGGCCTTAATGGCAACTGTTAAGGATTTCAGCCTATGTTAAATTGGTAACTCATTAAATGTGATAAAGGGAACATACTTTGAAATTTGGAGGTAATTGGCAAGGGCCTGTGTTACAGATGCATCTATTTCAGATTTCAGTATTGTTAAAACTCTTTTCCTTGATGTGAGAAGTAGCTGTTGTATGCAAGTCGTCGTCACACAAGATACCTGGACAGAAGACTTAGTTCGTGCAGGGAAAGGTTTCTAACCCAAACCTGTGTGCAAGACCTTAGCTCTGTCTGTGTGCAACGTAAGTGAGGTAAAACATTGGCAATACTATTTTGCAGATAAGGAATTGTACGCCTGGATGAAGTGTGTGAAGGGACAGCCTCATGATCACAAGCACCTGATGCCAACACAAATTATTCCAGGCTCTGGTAAGACCAAATGTGAACAAGCAGAAGGTGTTTTTTTCCCAGGTCTTCCTGTGAGGAGGGGCCAGAGTTGTTTCTTGAAACTTATCCTTTTCCATTTAAAAACCTGGGAATTGATTTGAATCATTGCAAGAAGGTGAGCGGTTCTGGGCAGTTATCCGCACTGGGCACAGATGATGATGAGAATAAGAGGAGTGTGCTGACCGATGTGTAAAGGGGTTTTGGGGACAGGCAGTGAAGAAATGGAGGGTGTTTCTTGTGATGGATTTTTACCTTTTCAGAGCACAATAAAACAGTCAGAATGTACTTAATAAATCTGATCTTAGCTGTCAAAAGAAAATCTTTAAATCTTTAGTACCACTGAGGCAACAGATTTTTGGGGATTTGTTTTTCACTGCTGTCTGTCCCACACCCAAAAAAAGGAAAGAAAGGTTTTGGTTCAGATGATTGAGCAAAATGCAGTGAAGGAGCTTGTGATAATTGAAAAACTAAGCAGGAATCAAATAAAACCAGCTAGATTCAGAATTCTGCTTACAACCAAGTGAGTTCTGAGGCAGTGCCGTTAGGTGTGGTGTAGAGGTTGTTAGCACAAAATTTCTGTCAGCTTTGAGACAGACCAGAAAATAGAAAACTGACGTGCCCTTAAACACACCAAGTAAATTCTCAGGTTATTTTAAGCTGAAAATACAGAACCAGTCATTATTCTATGGGTTGTTGCACGTTAGTTAAGGTAGAAATGAAGGTTGGGAAGATTCCATAACAAATTCAAATTGTGGCATTCCCCAGAACAGGTTCTAGACTGAAACTGGTTTTAATTTTAAATTGTGAAAGTGAACCACTCATCTGGAAACAGCACGGTGAACACTGCCTACTTAACCTCAGTTTTGTTCTTCTGTGCATACCCATTACCAAACAGCCTTCATTTATATGGTCACGTACTAATTTTTTTGTCAAGATGTGGCTCACTTCAGTCTGTAGCTGATAGTTTTTATTAAATGAAGCAATGATATACCCATTGAACAATGAGGAGTAAATAATTAATGGCCTGCCTGATGTGTGCCTTACAATGGGAGTGCAGAGTGAAAATTACCTTATTCAGAAGAGTAGCGTGCCATTATGTACGTGTCTCTGCACAAGCGTAAAGATAAACTGGGCAGTCATCTTAGAGTAGTTTTGAATGGTAAATTCAGCATTTTTAATAGTTCAAAGCATCACAATGTGTGTGTTGTAAAGAGGGTCACAGAATGATTGACAGCTATGGATGTTTTTCTTCTTAATTGTCTTCTAGTTTTGACAGATCTTTTAGATGCTATGCACAATATTAGAGAAAAATTTGAAATTAAATCCCATTGTCAGTGCACCACGAAGCAGAGCACACAAGCTGCCAAGCTCCCTGCAATGAATGGTGTGTCTCAGGTGAGTCTAAAATGTGTTTTTAATAGTGCATCTTGTTCAAGTGTTCTGATCATGGTGGACTTTTGTATTTAAATAGTACCAGTTGCATTTTAGTTTGCGTATGTGGTGGTTAAATGCTGGCCATGTCTTTGAAATACATTAGAGCGAAGCTGTGTAGTTAAAAATAAATTTGTTCTTCACAGGTTTTGCAGAATGTCCTTAACCACAGTAATAAAATTTCTCTGTGCATGCCTGAGTCTCAACAGCAGAATACTCCACAAAAGTCCGAGACAAATGGTAACACAAGTCCAAGGAGCGATGTGAGCACAGACAGCAAGTTAACACCGCCTGAATCCCAGTCCCCACTGCATTGGTTGGCTGATCTTGCAGAGCAAAAAGCCAGAGAAGAAAAGAAAGGTATATGTTTGAAATTGTCACATCGTGTCCATGCCTTTGAGAGCACTACTGGTATGTAATTGAATTAATTAAAAAAAAAAACCAAATACCATTTGCTGTTCACAAAAAGAAAAGACAGTGTTCTTTTCTCTACTGATTCCAACCTTGAAACTGCAATGCCTTTCCCTGGTGGCATCAGAATCCATCACCAGAAGATCCACCAGTGGAATGCATGTCTGCTGCGGGAGTATTTCCAGCTACAGCATCTCTCACTTGGGACAGCGACTCACTCAGCTGCACGTCCGAGGTGCTGGGGAAGGCCTTTGCTTGGTCACACTGATGGTGTTTTGAAGGATGTAGTTCATCCTCTGGTGTGTTCCCAGGTGAATAAAGCACTAGTGCTGCACAGTCTGTTACCAGTGCTAAGAAGTGCAGGATACTGGTGCTCTTCTGTGTGCTCATTGTGATACAGCAGTGTAAACGTGCAATGATTATTTTTGTTTTAGAGAACAAAGAATGTCCTTCTGGAAAACATTCAAAGGAAGAGAAGGACCAGGATAATTTGGAGTCCCCAAACTGTAAAAGTTCCCCTCCTGCATCCCAGAACAACGAGCAGGGCTCAACTTTACGAGATCTGTTAACTACAACAGCAGGCAAACTGCGTCTGGGTTCTACAGATGCTGGCATTGCTTTTGCTCCAGTTTACTCTACAGGAGCAGCAGTAAGTGTTTACAAGCACAGTTTTTCTCTCAGGGTTTGAAAATCTCTATCAATCTGTTTTGGCACATTGTAGTTAAAACAGTCTGATAGGTGTATTGCTTTAAATACTCATAGTTAAAACTTCATATGCACATACACATGTTGTTATATGTGGTGATAATTGATACACCATCAGAAATGTTACTCTATTTCAACAGGAGTTGCATTAAGTTGCTTCTGCATTGTTTGAGCATACATTTGTTTTCCAACAGAGTGGCAAGAGTGGAAGGACAATGCCAAACATTCTTGACGACATAATTGCTTCAGTAGTAGAAAACAAGATTCCACCAAATAGAGCACCAAAGATAAATGTGAAATCTGAAATAAAAGATGAGCCAAAGGATGATAAAAAATGTATTCAGGATGACTGCAGTAAACGGTACAGTGATATCCAGTATTCGTGGATCTGTGATAAGCACGTTCTGTGGCTTAGAGACCATAAAAACAGTAACAACTGGAAGCTCTTCAAAGAGTGCTGGAAACAAGGAAGGGTAGGTATTGAGCAGGTTGGTCAGTAAAGTGACCTCAGGATGAGCTCTGGGGAATTGTGTGTTAAAGGACAGAAATGCCTAACTCCGTGTTCGAAACTGGGGGCAAAAAAAGCTTGTCAGGTACAGCCCACAGATGAAACTTGTGTAGTTAAACTTGAGTTAACCACTAATAATAAGTAAGACATTTCTGTTGTGAAGTTTCAGATTCCAAAAAGAGTTGACACCTTTGGATATGGGTGCTGCTGGAGGAAGTGTAAACAGCTCAGTAGGGCCAAGGTCTTCTATGTGTGTTCAAGACACATTTGTATTCCAGTTCAGTTAAAGAATGTGTTTACTTGGGAAAGGATAAGTACTGATTTTTTAAAATTATTTTATTTTGCTTTTTACAGCCTGTTTTGGTGTCTGGTATGCATAAGAAAATGAACTTCAGCCTGTGGAAAGCTGAGTCAATCAGTCTGGATTTTGGAAACCAGCAAGCTGATATCTTGAATTGCAAGGACAGTATCATTTCAAACACCAACGTCAAGGAGTTCTGGGATGGTTTTGAAGATGTTTCGAGTATGTTCCTTAAAATGTATTATGGTATTGATTCTGAACGTGATCAATAGTAGAAACTGCAGTTGAAAATTACCTTTATGGATCTTGAGTCTTTGAAGAAACTTTAAAAAGAAAGCTCTAGGTAATCTGTTTCCAGAGAACATGGTGGAAACTTGCATTTTGTATCTCTGCAGAATTAAGGATGCACTATTACACTAGCTAGGTCTGACTGAGAAATGACACAAATGTCCTTCTTACTTAACTAGCTGAGTTTGGGTTGTATCATTCTTGAGTCTTGAAATCAACCAGCTCCTGTTTTATGCATGAAATTTTGATTCTTGGCAGGTTTAGAGTTAATTTTTATATTTCAGTTGAATAAAGTAAAACACCTGCAGTATATTGGCGTTTTGTTATTTCTGTGTTGCTTACAGAACGACAGAAAGTGAAAAATGGGGAAACAGCTCTATTAAAACTGAAAGACTGGCCTTCTGGTGAAGATTTCAAGGCTATGATGCCAGCAAGGTATTTTGTGTTTAATATTAGATGTTCTTAAATCAATCCTAATGTTGTTCTATTTTCTCTCTCTACATAATGGCACAAATTCAATTATATTCCTTTTTCTTTTCTTCTCCAGATATGAGGACTTACTAAAAAGTTTACCCTTGCCTGAATATTGTAGTCCAGAAGGAAAACTAAACTTGGCTTCTCATCTGCCAGGATTTTTTGTCCGTCCAGATTTGGGACCCAGACTGTGCAGTGCATATGGTGAGTTTGCCCAACAAGTGCAGCAGTTACCTCTTCCCTTACACGTGTAGAATATCACACACTACAGTGCTTGATAGAAAGCTGAGCTTTCTTGAAGGATAATTGCTCACTGAATGTAGGGGAAATACTGACTGACTTGGGTATTAACAGTAGATGCATGTGGGGCGTGAGAGGTTATTTGCTTCTCCATTTCTTTCTATCTTTTCTTATGCTATTACGGTCTTCTGAAGCATATAGATGGTTAGCTGCTTCTACACAGTGGTAGAACTTGTCTTCAGTAATGCTTCGTGACAAAATACTTCATGAAATATTACTGTCTTCATAATTCTGGTCATAAATTAATCTCATCATGTTTCTCAT
The DNA here is from genome assembly GCA_013397975.1 of Machaerirhynchus nigripectus. Classification (NCBI taxonomy): domain Eukaryota; kingdom Metazoa; phylum Chordata; class Aves; order Passeriformes; family Dicruridae; genus Machaerirhynchus; species Machaerirhynchus nigripectus. Next base: position 442,744 of record VZRQ01004829.1, on the reverse strand, counting down.
AATTTTATTTTGTGTGCTGTACGCTCAAAAACCTGCTTAGAAAAGGTTCATTCCCTCAGACGCTTTCCATCTGTTCCTTCTTTTGCAAAGAATTTTGTTCAATTCTGTTCTACAAATCGTTGTAATAGGACAAGAAATGGGTGGTAATTTGTGACACAATGGCTTTGATTTTAAAAGTTCTCCAAACGTCCTGTGTAAGAAGCATATTAACAATAGTGATAATGGCATGGGTCTGGGAACTGCATCGTTAATGCCACTCCGAGGTGATACTGCGCTAGGGCTCGGTGTTCCAGAATGTCCTTTTGACTTAAGAATGTTCCTTTTCACTTCTTAAAACTAAAATTAATTTTCCTTTTTGCTTGGGGGTTATTTTGATTAAGAACTCTGCTTACAGCCAGACATAAAAGTGACAGATTTGATAACCTTGTGTATTCATTGTACCTGTATTCTGCCCTGAACAATCTAAAGGGTTGAGGAGGAATGGAACACAGTGGTCAGGAAATGTCTCCGACTGTTCTGCTGAAACGTTTTGTTCTGTTACAAATGCTATGTAGGGACAGGTACCTGGGCTAAGAGAGAATCTCAAGGACTCTGTTAAAAAGTAACGTTTTCTTGTTTAGCAGGTGAACCAAAACCATGCTTTTAATTTGAGTATCTCACTGATGCTAAGTATGCTTCAGAAATTTCTTATCTGTTGTTGCATGTTCCGATTTTAATATGCAATACAAACAAATTTTATCTTGTAACACAGGTGTGGCTGCTACGAAAGACCATGACATAGGAACCACAAATCTCCATATCGAAGTTTCTGATGTCGTGAACATCCTTGTTTATGTTGGCATAGCCAAAGGAAATGGAGTACTTTCCAAATCAGGTAACGTGAAGCTCGCTCGCTGTAAGAGGTGTAGATGGACTGAATGTTCTGCCCCTTCTAAAATTAACACCCTTATTGGGAATGTGATGAAAGAGATCTGTAAGAACTTGCTTACAGCTGGGAGATTCTTTGTTTCAAGGGTTTGCACACACATTAGTTCTATATAAAATACACTGCAGATCATGAATTATGAAATGGTGTTTCAAACTCTTTCCACATTTTTTGCCATTATGTGTAATTGATGCACCGTTCCTGTGCTGGGACGGCATAGCTAGTGGAATGCAGGGGGAAGGATTTCCTCCTGAAGCTGTGCTCGTTCTAACAATTATGTCAGGATGATGTATGTGCCAGACCTTCTGTTTATTCTGCTTCTTCTGGATGCACTGTGCTTACTCTATTGAATTTGGGCTGTAATGTAATTTTTCAGCACTGGAGAGCTTAAACTGGTGTATGTTAGTCATCTCTGTGAGGTTTATTGTTTATGTGAAACACTGTTTAAATCACTGAAATAGTTTTGTTTCTTTCCCCTTTTTCTTTTGTCCTCTTATTCCATAATCAGCAAATGTAGATTTTGGGTGTGACTAATAGAGCTGCAGTAAGGTTTGTCTTTCATTTGCTTTGTTTTCACTTGTGTATGCACTGAGTTAATAGCAGCAAACTTGAGCATCCTGGGGAGAGCTCTGGCTGCAACAATAGCATGCTAAACACTGCTTGTGCTGACTGCAGGAAAACACCTTTTTCATCTTTCCATTTTTTGGTACCAGCCCTGCTTGTTTATTTCAGGTAGGAGATTGTGTTCTGTCAAATTCAGAAAATGGGATAAAGTTGAAAAATTAAACATATTTTTAAGGTATCCATGGCATTCACGTTCTAGTAACGAGTTACAAACACTGAACAGAAAAATCACCTGGTGGCTTCTGTTGTATTCAGCAAACTTCTATCTGCTCAGTCTCACACAGGAAATCTGAAAAGAAGGTATTTAGTTTCAAAATTTTTCTCCTTCTCACATTGAAAGAATATTTTTATTGAATCTTAGGAGTTTTGAAGAAGTTGGAGGAGGAAGATTTGGATGACCTTTTAAGGAAGCGGTTGAAAGACTCCAGTGAATTACCTGGTGCTTTATGGCACATTTATGCTGGCAAAGATGCTGACAAGATAAGAGAGTTTCTGCAAAAGGTTAGCTTTATTACACATGATTTATAAATATAACCTAAGTAGTTGGTAAATCAAAGGGGGCTGGCAAAAACCACAAACCCCACTTCGATGTTAGAGGAGGGAGGAAAGCAAAATTACTTCCTTTATAGCACATAAAATAAGTTATACTTGACCTGCTACACTGCCAACAAATAAAAGAAATATTTAAAATGTGTACAAATAAAATATGTAACACACATACTTATTTTTTAAGAGTTACAGATGGCCTGTGTACCCTGAGGCCTCAGGAGGGCATGGAGATCTACTCTTGCTCTGCTCTAACACAAAAGATAATTTGTGGGAGGATGTTTTTCTGTTGCTGATCCATTATTGTATTATTGCTGCTGAATTGTTGGTGAATTGTCCCATGCCAAGTCCCCTGAGCTCGCCACCCAGCAGCCAGTGATCTTTCCCAGCACTCTGCCACGTCAGTCAGCCCAAGGAACGTGGCTGGGCTCTAGGTGAAGGTGGAAGCAGTGGGGGAATGTCCCCAAGGGCAGCAAACTTCCCTGGCCGCGTTGCAGATCATCCTTCAGTAGCGTGTGATAAACAAGTTAGAGCCACATCAGAACCTTTCAGGTTGTTACCTGGGATGAATATCCATCCATGGCATTAAATTCAGGGATACCATCTTGGAAGCCGTTTTCTGTGCCCCGTCTCTAGCACGTTTTCATGTTCTGGAAGGTGGCCTTGATAGATGACTCAGAAATACCAAACTGTCACTCAAGTGATTGCTCAAGGAGAAGTCTTTACTGTCGTCTGTGGGGAGAGATGAGATGAGTTTCAACTGACTGCACCAAAGGGGTCCATAAACAAACTTGAGGCCAAGGGCCCTACTGTGAGCTGGGAAAGCCTAAGAAATTCAGCAGTGAAGATTCCCTTGGACAATAAAAGCAGTGTTTCTGTACCAGGGCAGCTGTCCTCCAGTGACTCAAACATTTGCTCTTTGGCAGGCTGAACTGTGGGGAAAACTGAGCACTGGTAAATAAAACAAAACTAATTCCAGGAGATTATGCATTATACAGCAAGACTTTTTTGTTCAGTCAAGAAGTAGATGCTCATAAATTAGATGGTGGCTTTTCAGTTTGAAAAAGAGAGTGGTGAACGAGTCATGAATGCAAAGGAATAGGTGGACATAGGGACTATTCAGCATTTCCTATCTCCGACCTCTTGTGAAACTATTGTGGATAGCTGTGAAACTATTTGAGCAGCAGGTTTAAAACAGAAGCATTTAGGATGCTGTGTAAAGAAGTTTCTCATTTGCTACCACAATTTGCCCTGGTATCCCAAATGAATTGTGTACCACTGTGTATTTTAGGAGAGGTGACATTTGGGAAATACTGAATTGGAGATTAATTGATTGGTAAGCATTGGGACTCCTTTGCTGATGAAAAGATATAAAATCTCAGTATCTTGTTAGAAGGGTGGTAATATTCAAGGAGAGTTTCAAGCTCTGCATCAACGTAATTGCATATATTTCATAAATAAAAGTAAAAAAAAAAATCTATGTTTTTTATGATATGTGTCTCCTGAATCATGACAGGTGGATTAGGTCTGTGTTCTTCATATGTAATCACTCTTTTCTTTTAGTGACTAGGTTTGATTTAGTAGCAGTTGTTTAAGAGTAATATTTGTTCCCCTGTGGGTCACTTGATTGGAAATGGTTATAGATTTTCATTTACTGATGTCAGGAAGTATTTTTATGTGTTCATAATTTTTTCTGAATGCTTCATAAGATGGTAGGAAAGCAGCTTCTTATCCCAGCATGGTTGAGGTTGGAACGGGGCCCCTTGAGGTCCCTCTGTGCTCAAGCAGAGTCACCTGAAGCAGGTTTCCCAGGACCGTACAACCCTTGGCTTTGTCTGCTGCATTTTTCCTGGGCTAAGGTAGTGATGCTGCGTGTCTGTGTCAAAACTGAAGGTCGTCAGCCTGAGGAATTGGCAGCATAGGAACTCCAGAGCTCAGATTTTAGTTTCTGAATGAAAGAAGTCTCACAGAGAGCATGTTGCTTATTAATAGATTATTGTGCCGAGTTCTTTAAAGCTCTGCATTTTGGAGTGGGAGTGCTGCAGATGTCTTCAGCTCAGCGAGACTTCCAGGTCTTTTGAGGTTGTTTTGAATCCCTAGCAAGAGTTCTTGTTTGGGTGTTGGGAACTGAGTGATGTTGCTTGGCAAGGTGGTTATACTTAAAATTTATCACCAAAAGGTTCAGTTCTTTTGGAAGTGACTTGGGATCTTTTCTGTACTTCCAGATAGCAAAGGAGCAAGGCCTAGAAGTTTTACCAGAGCACGATCCAATCCGTGATCAGAGTTGGTATGTGAACAAAAAACTTCGCCAAAGACTTTTTGAAGAATATGGAGTAAAAACCTGCACAGTTATTCAGTTCCTTGGTGATGCTATTATTCTACCAGCAGGAGCACTTCATCAGGTAATGTACCTTAGTTTAAAGGCAAACACGATTAAATAGCACAGTTGCTATAAAATAACTTTTTTCCAAAGACATGGATACATCTGTGCTCAATTACTTCTTATTTTTTCTTAGTAGCTATTAGCATGTAGGAATGTAAAATAAGGTACATCTGCTGGTGTAGCTGACTAACGTACAGCAGATTGAATGCCTTAAGTATTAGTTCCTTTTTGCTTTACAATTGCGAATGAACAGACCATTATTAACCACTGTTTTCCACTTTTCATTTCCGTAGCAAATTTCTAAACAAACCGAGTCTAGTTATGGCAGAGTCAGGTTAGTAATTTTTGCCTTCTAAGCCAGAAGTTAACCTAACAGAGGAGGGGCAGGGAGAGCAACTTGAGCAGGTAAAAACACCCGGATGTCAGGTGTCATTGTTTTTATCTTCAGCCGTAGGAGAATTGTAGTGGGTGTTCTGGTGTTCCTATAACAGGTATTTGGTTGTTCTCCCATGCCACATTTAAGTTCCTTCTAACACAGAAGGTGCATCAGTCACCAGGAGTCATCAGTGTCTCTTCAGCAGCTTTCCTTATCAAGAGAGAGAGTGATACCACCTTTGCAGCAGCTGAGCTGATTTAATCCGTAGTTGGGTAAGAAGAGTACTGCCAGTGGGGCAGTTCTGGAGAACCAGGATGAATTTGTGTCGGTCAGCCTCAGTTGTCCCCTGCCACAAAGGGTTTGTTACTGCCTTTAGGCCTTTTTTTTTTAACTCACAGTCTGTAAACTGCTGCTCCTTGGTGAAAAGAGGAAGAAAGCTCAATTGTTAAGATGGGATTTTTTGGCCATTCTAGATTTCTTTCTTTCTTCACTCCATTAACCTTTTCCTGCTTCAGCAGGAAATGGAGCCTGCTGGTTTGCTGTCTTGCCTGCTGTCAAGCACCACTAATGAGGTCGCTGACTATCAAGGAATGAGGAGCATCCCTGCCCTGCAGTTGGTTGTAAACCATCGTGCTGTTGAAGATCTATCATTTATCTCCCCGTGGGTTCAAGGGAGGCCAAGCCTTCCTGAAGAAGGTGCTATTTGGTTTCCAGTCTGCAGATCAGCTTCCAGCTGTGGCAGAGAGGAAGCAATGGCTCACCATGTCCCTGTGGCCAGGGCCGTGGGGTTTCCCCTGTGAAAAACCGACCGGGTGTAGTGATAACAGGGGTTCTGTCCCTGCTCTGTCTCTGGCTGTGTCTGTTGCTGGGGCATTGAAAGCCACCAGTACCTTACCCAGACTAGGCTCTTGTCATCCCACTGAGTTTCTGGGTGGTTTGGCATGGTGGTATATAGCTCTGGGTAGTCTGTGTGGATTTGTTTTCTGGCACAGGAAAGAAAAAAACCCAGACAGCCCCAAACAGACCTTGGTGACCCAAATCTGGGGGGGTGTAGGTTGCCTTCCCCTATACTATGACTCAGGGCTTGATGTCGTTTCACAAATAATGGAGGAACATCTGACATTGCCGCTGTTCTTGGCTCCTGTTAGGCTAAAGCAGTTGGCACTCCCAGAGTCATGTATTGCATCCTCCAGCAGCCTTACTCTGATCTCTTGAAACTACGGAGCTATATCCCAGATAGAAGAGTGGAAAAGGAACCCAGGGGAAATAACAAATGTACTAGGAAATTTGTTCTATACAGAATATCAAACATGAAGTAATGGGACTGTTCCAGGCTTCCCTGCAGTTCATATGTTTAAGGACCAAAAATAAGACCACTCTTATCTTTATCTCCTTGGCTTTAAACTGCAGATTGTGTTTGAAGTGCTAATGTTCTAGCTTCTGGCACCAAGGAGTTAATAACATGGTGTTTTTAAACCTTAGTGGGTGAAGCTGAGAACCTTTTCATCTTCAGTAAGAAGTTCCTGTGAATCTGCCACGTAGGAGGAAATAAAAGCATCGTGCTTTTTTATGTATGTGCATAGTGCTCTCTCTGTAGAGATGCATAAATACTGACCTTAGGGATCAGCACCAACTCTTCAGAGATACAAAGCACATTTAAAAACTGAAAAATAAGTCTGCACAAGAATACATACCACATTAAGTTTACACATTAAGTGTTCCAGATTTACATGCACCTCATGAATCTTTAATTATTAAAACTGGGTGAGAGTTGATACTAAACTAGGTGGTAAATTAACATTTTTATTCGCTCACGAGTAATGTTGTGGAGCAGAGGAAATCAGACTGAGCGCTGGAGTTAGGGAGCCTGGCTGCCTGTGGTCACTGTGCAAGTGTAGTTCTGACACTTCCATTCTGGAGCCAGTTAGGATTGGTGGCACACTGCTGCTTCTGATGTGCTGGTCTAGAATTTACTGCCCTAACATGGAGGAGGTTGTGCGTATTTCTTCTGTATCTTGTTTTTCCGCCTGCGCCTGGTTCCATGGATTCACGTCTGGCTTTTAAAATAACTTACACTTAACATCTCATGGTAGCATACAGCATTCCTCTTGCTTCCCAGGTTTCTCCCCCTCCCTGTGTACTTGCAGACAGCAGTCACATCCTTCTTGTGATGACTTCAGCAGGCAAAGTCAGACTGTTCTGGGTGGGATGGGAGGGGGAGAGCCTCTCCTTTGAGCTGTGACGAGCAGGGCCGCCTTGTCAGTTCCTCTTGTGGAGGGAATTGCTCTCTCGGGAGGAGAATCCAGAAATAGATACAGCATTGGACCGGTCACCTCTGCAGATGCTTCCCTGAATGCTCCGTGAGGGGCATCTCCTTGGCTGTACGGGTTGGGAGCTCAGCAGTGTCCCTGCCTTGTTAATGGCTGGGCCTTGTTCCCTCCGCAGCACTTGAGACAGGGAGCCCTGAGCTCTCCTTGGAACTTCCCCAGCTGAAAAAAGGGTGTTGTACTGTTCTTTTGAAAGATTCACTCCTTCTGCTGCTCCACTGCGGGTTATGCTGTATCACAGACATTTGTAGGGATGGCCTCCCTGCTTTGAACTTGGTAGCTCTAAATTGGTAAAACGTTTTAGCTAAAAATAAAAACCTAGAAATGCTGGAGTCAGTGATTGAAATGTGGTGTTCAGGCTGCCTGCAAAACTTGTTCATAGTGGAACAAGTTATTACAATGTTTTTTATAGTGGTATTACCTTGATTTAACAGCAGGATTATATATTGTAAAATAACATGCTTGGAGGTAATGCGACATCCTGGCGATGTTCCGATAAGGATGTAGGATAAAGGTCTGGGCGTTGCATATGCAGAGCTCTCGAGCTCAGCCTTGCAGGAAGTGGCTGATCCTGCAGCCATCAGGATGGGTGGGTGGCCCCTTCCTCCCTGCCCACTCACCTTTCCCTGTCCCGGCCCAGGTCTGAGGCTCTTCCAGCGCCGCAGCCGCCTCCCGGGCCCTGCTGGAAAACCTCTGCTGTGCGTGGGCTGGGTGTGAAGCTGTTCTCAGTTCAGCTGGAAGTGGCACAGGCGTGGGAGTGCTGCACTCCTCGCCCCACAAACCTCAGGGGAATCGTTGCTAAACGTTTCTATGTGTGTATGTCACTGCATCAGCTTGTATTATAAATATTATAAATAGAACTGCCTGGGGGCTGTCAGCGGGGCATTCCCATGTTAAGTACCAGACCAGCCGGGTAAAATCTGTCCCCGCAAATTTTCACACGGATAAGACAGGCCCTGGAAGGGATGAAAGAAAGCTTAAGGCAGAGCAGAATGAAAGGTCTGAGGGAAACAAACGTTCCCTGTTCTGCCATGAAGGGATAGGGAATCAGTAAAAAAAAAACCTTGTGTTAGTGAGGAGAAAGTGGTTGAGTGGTGTGGGATTTGCATGGGCTGGCAAGGAAACCAAGGGCAGGTAGAGACTTGAAAGAGGTGAGAAGCCTGTGAGGGAGGGGAGGGGGCTGGAGCTGCCGGCTGCACAATGCAGAGGCAGCTCAGCCCAAGCTCTAGGAAATTCCCTGAGTGCTGGTGGGAGCCTCATGGTGGCACTTCTGCAGCTGCTGCCTTGCCCCTGGCTTTCTGCCGTTTGCAGATGGGGTGGCATACACAAACCCTCCTTGTCTCCAGAATTACTTTGTTTCTGATTAATTCCCAGGAAGGACCAGCTCGGCTTTGTCCTTGATGATGATGAGACTGTAAAAACCCTGTATGCAACATGAGTGCTGAGCTGGGGGTTACCCGCTGGGATTTCAGCTGTGGGGGCGAGCTGCTGTGTAAAATCAGATTTGGGCAGGGGTTTTGAAGAAGAAAGTAATTTTTAAATGAAGCCCTGTGTCCTCAGCTGTGTAGACCCCAATGATTGATGTGAATGTCAGTTACCATAATGGAAATTTTAGAGTATGCATTTAAAAACATAAGATTTGGCTAGGCTTGACTTTAAAACATGCAGATCGCTGTCAGTCCTGAGCAGGGTGGGATGGGGTGTTTGCTGGGACGGCGAGGCTCTGCCTCTCCACCCTTAGGCTTTGGGAATTGGAATCAGTGTTACACAACTTTTGTGAGGAGCTGTTGGAGTTTTTGGAAAAGAGTGTTTTGACATGCTGAATTGCGAATTACAGTGTAGGGGTGAAAACACAGATGTTTCTGAAGGGAACAAACAGGAGTTGGTTGGGTCACAACCAGGAAACATTATTCCTTTCCCCTGTCCTCCAGGTGTGACCTGGGTGGCAGGAGATGGTGTCTGTTCCCCAGTAGTTATCTCATACCAGTAAGAAGCAATGTTTAGAGAAGGAAGAAACTGCTTTTTTCCCCCTGCTTCTCAGCCTGCTTTCTTTGTTCATGGTTGTTTCTTTCAAGTATTTCCACTGGCAGTTCCTCTTCCATGCATGTGCCAGCTTCCAGCGTGTGTTTGCGCGTGGCCAGGGAGCTGGCTCCTACAGGGCAGGGCTGCTCCCGGGTGGGTCGGCAGCTCCAGCGCCTGCGCGGTGCTGGGGCGGCTGTGGCGGCAGCAGCTGGGAAAGGGAGGAACAACAGTGTGGAATTAATGCCAGAGCGACTGCGGGAAGCACCGTGCACAGGCAGCTGTGCAGTGTTCAAAGTGTGCCTTTTGCCAGAAGCCAGCTTAGATAAGTCAAACACACTTAATTGCTCTCTACCTGTAAAGATGCCCTTTAGTCTGATAAGGCTGTGGTTAAGGCATCTCAAGACCCACTCTTTTCCCAGGTACCTCTGCCAAAGAATAACCCCAAATACTAATTATCAGTCTCTTCTTGTTACTTTGGATAGGTGCAAAATTTTCACAGCTGCGTTCAAGTAACTGAAGACTTTGTGTCTCCAGAACATCTTGTACAGTCATTTCACTTAACGCAGGAGCTGAGGCTGTCAAAGGAAGAAATCAATTACGATGATAAACTGCAGGTAGGAAATGAATGCCTGTCTGGAAGCGGCTGGGAAGGCAGGGCGTGCTCGGGCTCATTGAAATGCCGAGCAGAGAGCAGTGCGTGGAGCTACTTCCTTGCTGCTGTTCACACAGAATAACAATGAGCAGCAGCATGAATGCCAGGGCTGTAAATGACTCTCCCTTGAGCTGCTGGTTTTATTTCACATTACATTTTAAAACGTGTAAAAAGCTGTTCCCTTTTGCACGGGTGTGGTGAAGCCTTTCTTTTTTTCCATCCACTATGCTTAGGGCTCAGTCCTAAACTTTGCAGAGTTCCTCAGTCACAGGCCTTACTAAAATCTGTCACATGTTCTTGCAGGTTAAAAATATCTTGTATCACGCAGTTAAAGAAATGGTGAGAGCTTTGAAGATTCACGAAGGTGAAATGGAAGATATGGATGAGAACTGAGCATGCTCTGCTTTTTGGAGGTAGCATCACCCAGAGGTTATTTCCCCTGATCTAAGAACGGTATGCACACTAATTTAAGCTTCACAAACCATCAGTGCCAAGAAAACACAGTCATCGTTATTTACTTGTTAATGACACTGCAACGGTAGAGCTTCATATCACAGCCACTGTGATTCCATGTTCCACTTGCAAACAGTTGAGCAGCGTTCTGCTGTCTGTATTATAATGTACATGAAGTTTGTGAAATGTCAAAGATTTAAGATGATGTATTTATTTTTGGAAAAAACGACAAAATTCTATGCTATATTGTTGATCAAATGTAAATGTGACTTGTACAGTTTGCTAAAATAATTCAAATATTTTTCACTACATTGAGACAGTTACTGTGAGAGTAGGACACAAACACCAGCTATTGCCTGCATTTGGGATCTTGCTGAGTCCGCACAGCAGTCATGTCATAATCTGAAAATTACTGCCAAATAATTGTAAACTTTGTAAAATATAAAGTATATAAAGTAGATATTAAATACAGACACTTCAGTATTTTATTGAAGCTATTCAGTGTACAATTAAACGTTTTCAAAAGGTGTAATTTATTTAAAAATTGTCTCATTTTGGTAAAATTTATGTGAACTTTTAAAGCTTAACTATTAAACTTAATATGCTATGTAAATATATACATATATACATTCAATGATGTATTTTTTTAAAACATTGGCTTGCTTTAATTTGTTAAAAGTGCAAGTGTTACACATGCTTTGTACATTGAAGTTGAAAGGGGTTTTACATTTTCCATTAAAATGACTTTGTCAGACGTGGTGGTGTGGGTTTGTTGTGTGTCCCGCTGGTGCCAGCGCTGCCAGGGCAGCCAAGTGCTGCCCTCTGCGGGCCGCAGCCGGGGCTGCGGGCGCGGCGCTGGCGGGAGCCGCTGGTGGGAGCCGCTGCTGCTCACCCCCTTCCCTTAGGAATCAGCACCTGAGCTGCGGGAAGGGGAAAGGCGTTTCTATAGAATGATTATTACGTAACAACTTGCCTTTAATAGTTCAAGTAATACCACAAAATAATGGATGTTTTTAAAAAATTTTGTATTTTTATTTAATAATGATAAATGTTGGACAGTTGAGCAGAATTCCAGGTTTTGGAGTGAGTTTGAAAAGTTTCACAAAAAGTGTACTTTGATTTAAGTTATTAAAACTGTTCAAATACTTAGATTGATTATCAAATGTTAGGCAGGGCCAGTGGCCAGCTTGTGAGGTGTCCAAAAGGGATATTAATGAGCCTGGTTACTGCTCCCAGTCTGACACATCTAACTGGGTTTGGGGTCACCGAAAGACCCCAAACCCCATGTAAGTTTCCTTTCAAAATAATGAAACACAAAAGCAGTTTCTCATTCCAAAAGTCAAATTATTTAGTTGGTTTGAAACCTTGCAGTTTGTCCACGGGGTTCATGCTGCTGCACTTAGCAGTTGCTTCTTAGCTTTGTAGCCTGTTCCATCCATTAGCATCTCTGTTCTTCCCTGCAGCATTAGAGCATTGGCTGAAAGTGCAAATCTGCCAGTGTGCGTTTGGTTAATGAGATGTGGACTCTAGTTGTACATATTTTCATTTTTTAAGTTCAGGATATGTAAATATTTTAAGTATTTCCTTCCCTGGTTGAGTTTTCATGAGGTACTTGTAATGGATGTGCAATTTCTGGAGGCTGCTGAAATTGCCATTCCTGCTGCAGAGAGTCACATCCCCTCCTTGGTTCTTTTCCTGCACCAAGAGCAGTTGCTGGGCCTGGGCCATGGCTGCCGTCACTGCTCAGCCCTGTGCTGGTGTGTCTTGGCAGCTGAGTGGGAGGGGCAGGGGTTGGTGTCCCCTGGGTTACTGTCCCGAAGTGGCACGTTGCCACTTGGCTGCCCTGGCCAAAGCCACGGGTTTCCTGCTTTGCCTCTTCTCCAAGGCATCCATGTGGGCATGGGGCAGTGCCTGTACCGCTGACAGCACCTGTGCCTCGAGGTCTGGGCTTTGGTATCAGCCTCTGGGCCCCCATGGAGCACTGACAGCTGCCCCTGCCCACCCCAGAGTGCTTAGGGGCCTGGGCAGGGACCCCTGGCACCTGTCAGGCTGAAGATGTTCTTGCCTCCTCAGGACGAACTGGAGGAGACACTGACCAGTGCTGGAAGTTTTTAAAGTTCACAGGTACTCCAAATACTACTAAAAGACACAAAAAAATTGTTTCTTAAAATACTTGGCGTGGCACATTCTGCTTGCTCAGTACCTTAAGGTTTCTGGCTCTGTCACAATGAAGCTGAGCTCCCTGCTCCCCTGCAGGAAGTGGGGCTGGCCTTGTGCTGGTGGCTGTGAGCATGACCTGAGGTGTTCATAGCTGATGTCTGACACCAGAGAGGGGTTTGTGGGAGGTGTTTTGTTTTCAGGTTATTTCTTCCCTCTTGACCATTTCCACATCCTGTGAGGTGTTACGGGGCATGTTTTTCCCCATCTTCCTTTGCTAAAGACTCTTAAAGGGGCTTTTCTGCTCTACAGTCTCAACTTTTAATACAGCCAAAAGTATTCAGTGAGATCAGCTGAAGCTGTTTGAATGCAGGAATGCTGTCAGCTGCTAGAACATGGATATGAAGTACTGTGTCATCTTTGGCCACCTTCCTGTTGAGACCCAGCTCTGTCTTTGTCTTCATTGCTCTCCAGGAAACGCTTTATTCTTTTTCTTTTCCTGTCCTTTGAAAGATCACACCAAAGGAGTCATCAAAATTATGAGCCCTGCTCCCTACGCCTCCCCTTTCCCTCCTTTCCAGCTCCTTATCATCATCTCCATCCTCAGCACTGCTTTGCAGTAAATGGCCACAGCAATTTTTTTCCTGTTGTAACTGCAGGGGTACCTGGTGAAGAACAAGTGATTAGCAGAGAACGGAGCACGGCCACAATGACCTGAAGTATTTCAGCACAGATGGCTGCCGTGTTTATGGTGTAGCAGAAACTGGAATTGCTGGCAGGGAAACGGTGGTTCCTGTGATGGAGGTCAGACATAGGGTTTAGAAGAGTCTGACTTGCAGATCTGTTTATTCTACTCCCCCAGCTTCACGCAAGTTGCTCAGATCTCTGTGTGTAGGCCAACCCCCATCTGATCAGCACTACATTCTCATGCTCTCTGACCTTTTCAGTAGGTGGTAATTTTGTTTGTACCCTCTCCCGTGACATCCTGTCAAGCCTTCTCCTGCTCTCACAGCTGACAGCCTTCCCTGCCCTGTGCCTGTAACTGGGATTTTCTCTTCCTTCCTCCTTCCACAGCCACCATTGCCTGTTCTGCTGCTTTCCAGAGCAGGATGTTTGTGCTCTCCCCCACATCCGTGCTGGATAAGCTGCCTCGCCCTGTTGAGATTCTTGGACTGGGGCTTTGCTGTGCTTTCCCCTCCTAACCCCCAGCTTTGCCTCAAACAATGTCAGCTCTGCACTGTGCTGCTGTTTTCCACACTTTGACCTGTGCTTTGTTGGCCAGAGTGCTGTGTCTCCTTCCTGCCGTGGTGTTCCCATGGTTGGTGTGCCCCAGCAGGCAGCAGAGCGCGCAGTGGTGTGGGGGGTCCTCGGGTGCAGTGGCCACTGCCACGTTCTTTTCTTCCCATCTCAGCAGGGTGGCCCAGGAAGCTGCCCAAGGAGCAAATGCCCTGTGGCGTCAGCAGCACACACCAACGAACCTCTGTACTTTTTTTCATTTGTTCTCATCGGTTTTGAAAAGGAAGTCACCATCTATAAATAGCTGGTAGGAAAATCTTGCCTCACAGCAAACTGAAGACATGATTTACCTGATGTGTTGTGTGCAAATAGTTGCATTTTAAACATGAGCCTTTCTAAAGGTAAGTGGTAGACTGAAGGATTTTTGCTGTTCTGTTTCAAAGTGAACGTTTATGGCACCTTCTAGCCATACCAAGACGATACATTCTTGTCCCAGGTGCCTGTTTCTTTTTCCAGTCCCTGGGCACGTGGTTTAATTGTAGCTCTGTGCTACCTTAGTGAAAATAGAGATTAGGGTTTGGTAGCTCTGAGGCAGGAAATCCTGTATTTTCACAGCTCTAAGGATTTTATATTGTTTGATCTCAATAATACCTTAAGTCCTGCAGCAAATGGGCCTGAGGGACCACTTCAGATGATTACAAGACAAAAACCCGAGTAAGTTGAAATTACTTCTGGTAAAACAAACATGAGAGAGAAAGGAGGTGGAGGAAAAGATGGCCATAGCTCTTGATTCTTTAGGGAACAATGAACTTCTTATACAATTGAACTCCACAGTCCTCATGCTCAGGCAGGAAGGTCTGGCAAATAATGTCCAGCCTGTACCTGGCTTGTGGCAGCCACACCACTGCTGATTGCTTTGGAAAAGTTTGATTTTTTTTTTTTTACTTTTAGTCCAGCTCAGTACAGGATGTTATTAGCTGTTGTGGCTGTATTTGCTTTTCCTCATGTACAGAGCTGGGTTGGAAGGGGTCTCAAAAGATCCAACCTTCTGTGGGAAAGGGAGTGTAGATGAGGTGTGGCTCCTGTCACTGAAAGCAGGTCAACAGGAACTGCAGATGGCTAAAGAGCTGCTGCTCAGAGGACAGTAGGAAGGAGTTCACTACCAGAGTTCCTGAACATGGAAATGTTCTCACAGGAAGCAGTCACAAAATGCTTTTTCCCCTTTTTATAAAAGCAAAATGTAAAACCCAGCACTTCTGTATTTTGGTTTTAGCCATCATTTTAAGTAGCAACCGGTAGTGGTGAAGTCTGCAGATTTTATTCTCAAGAGACTCCACATTGCTTCCCAGCTGCCTTTCTTTGGTTTCTCTTTCTGTAGTGATACAGCCAGAGATTGGATAATTACAGTTCCTTTTGGCACAGCATATGTTGGCAATATTCAACAGGGCCAGTGTTTCTGTGTGCCAAGACAAGGGTGGTTTCTGTGGTTAAAGCAAAGTCTATGAATAGAAGTCAGTGTCTGGATGTGTATTTAAAATTGGTTCTTGGTGAGACACTTTGAAATAACAGACCAAAGAATTCTTTAATTCTGTCCATTATAAAACAATGCAGCCCAGACTCACCAGCTCTGGGAATGTTTCCGAGTGCTGTGCCAGGCTTTGGTGACGCTCCATGGGACGAGCAGGGACTTACCGCTTCGTTGTTGCTGCTACAGCCTCTGATCATCGGGTCACCTTCGGCATTCCCGCGCCTCGCCTCTTCCTTACTCTCTCCAGGCCCGGGGATCGAGCCCATCAGTTCGGCGGTGGCAAGAGCCAGGGCACGGCCGGAGGGAAGAGGGTCCCGGGGGCTCGGCAGGGCCCGAGTCGGGCGCCGGGCTCCCACCAGGTGGCGGCCGGTGGCAGCCAAAGGCTGCGGCGAGCGGAGCGGGATCCGGCCGGACACCGGACGCCGGCTGGAGCCCCGCGGGACCGCACCCGGCCACACCCCGCTCGGATGTTATTAATGACTTAAAACGGTTTTAAATTGTTAGGGCATAAACTAATTGCTGATAGCCATGGGAGAAGAATTTCCTCAGGTTTATGGCTATGTATCTGTAAAACCTGTCCTCTAGTGGTGAGTATTCTCTGTACAACCTACCTTTCTTCCAATGCACTGAGTAATTGCTTAGCTCTGGATTCAGACCGAAGAATTCCTTACTTTAAAAAATTCAGCATCTCTCAGGAGAGGGGAACACTTCCATGCTCAGCCTTACTGCCTGGAGTTGGGATTCAGAAGCAGTTATATGTTGAGTAGGCAGACTGCAAGAACGAACAAACAAACAACTGCATTGCAGGAGAGAGAGAAGTTTTAACACCACCTTCAAAACTGGCAGTGTGGAGTTTTGCCCCACTTGGCTATCCTTCCCACAGAGAGGCAGCTTCTTTCAGATCTGGTGTTTTGTTTATGCAGCTACACATGAAGGGACAGTTTGGTCTGAAAATCAAGAAGGTAGAGCTTGCAATTCCCATGCTCCTACCTCTGAATCAGAATCCTGACTTCAACAGACCTAAAAACTGCTTCCTTCTCCTATAGCTGCCACTTGCAGACACCACCGAAATGTCTGTCTGTAGTTAACAACCCTGCGCTACCACCTCAGCAGTGGCATGAGGTAGATGCTTAAATAATTTTATTTCCATCTTGTAAGCACATGCTATTTTCTTTGCTTTACTTACATGACTAGAAACACTGTGCTCCTCTGCCTTGTTACCTGGAATAGTCAGCCAGGCAGGGGCCAGCAGAGACTGGGACTCGCCCTTTGGTGGGAGCAGTGAGCTGAGGCTGACCTGGAACAGGTCACCTCATCACAGCTGGATGGGGCTATTTGCTAAACTGCTCCAACTGAAAAATAACTTTTATTTCCCCAGCAAGATTAGATTCCAGCTACAGTTCAGCACAAGGCACCTCCTCTAATGAACTTGTCTTACCTCTGTTTCTCTAACCTCCAGTCCCTACACTCCTTCAAGCACAGAAGACACCAGGTATACAGAGGTAAGGGGAGAATTTGCACAGCAGTAAGGTGTTCTTGCTGCACTTCCAAGTCTATTCTGGAAGAAAAATGCACTCTTAGAAAGCAAGCACAAGAATAACTTAAAATGGCATAGCTTGCAATTCTGAACGCTTCACTAATCAGTAACAACGGAAGGTAATTAATGTCACCACTGCACACTGGAACCCCTCGGGACAGCCCCAGTTAGGCTCCAGGGCAGAGGCTGAGCCACGCTGGAAGGGCTGGCTGAGTGGAGGCTGCACAGCCCTGCTCAGACCCAGCACCCTCAGGGAGTGTGCACAGCCCTGCTCAGACCCAGCACCCTCAGGGAGTGTGCACAGCCCTGCTCAGACCCAGCACCCTCAGGGGGTGTGCACGGCCCTGCTCAGACCCAGCACCCTCAGGGGGTGCCCATGGCCCCGCTCAGACCCAGCACCCTCAGGGGGTGTGCACGGCCCTGCTCAGACCCAGCACCCTCAGGGGGTGCCCACGGCCCCGCTCAGACCCAGCACCCTCAGGGGGTGCCCATGGCCCCACTCAGACCCAGCACCCTCAGGGGGTGCCCACGGCCCCGCTCAGACCCAGCACCCTCAGCACTGTTCCTACAGCTCCGGCTGGGCTGTGCCCCAGCAAACCCATGGAGCTGCTCTGCTGACGCTCCAGCACTCTGCAGTGCTGGAACCCAGCTGTCAGCCTGGTCACTCCACAGGTTGGCAAGGCCCTCTGAATTCATCCCAGCTTTCTTGAATTTCCTGGATGATGAACATGGAAGCTCAGCTGCAGTTGTATACTAACACTTAGTACAAGTACTGATTTGTTCTTTATACTCTGAAACATTTGTACAGATGTATCAGACAGTGTCAAAACACCTTGTTTTTTATTTTCCTATCCTTTTTGAATCAGGTTAAGCTGTAAACAATTTATTTTTCAATCAAATACTGCCAGCTAGAATTAATTCCATCCATGCATCACTGAAAACAAAAAGGGTATTTTTCCTTAAGTATAGATTTTTCATTTTAAACCATGTCACTTTATACAGAAACCAATAGCTAGATTCAATGCACCCTGATTAGTTATGTAAACAGATAACCCCCAAAAAAACCCCTCATCAACAGAACTAGTAAGTTGGTTCCTTCATAGAATGGAAATTAAAATCTCTCCTGACTTGAGGTTAATGTGGTCAGGAGTACAGTGTGGCACATAAATTCATCTAGGAGGTGTATAAATTGCACTGTATCTGAATTAACAAAGTTATGCATAATGAAATGCACAAATTCATGCTAGAAAGCATTTTTCAATATGAAGTGGCAGCCGTCTGGCAACCATAACAGTTAGGTTCTGCACCATCATTTATGGCATTATAGATAACTATTACATATAGCATACTTAAAAACCCTGAAGGATTGTGTTACTTGAAACATTCTCCAGGCAGTCGTTTGGTTTGAAACACTGGGAGAAAGACTGAAGAGCTCACCATCTTATACCAACTATGGTACCTTTAACTTCCATGAAGTAGATCAGATATGATGTGTATTTCACAGTAACAAAGTTGCTTAATGCCTTTTCTCCAACAGTAGGATTGTGGTAAATGTTTCTGCCCTCAGATCACCATTGTCCTGGTGGCTTTCCCTTTTCTCAAGTTTGGGTAACTACACTGAGCACTTTTCCTGGTTTTTAACTGTTCATCAGTCCTTTCAGTATATCATCAGAGAGTTCCAGCAGTGGGAGTTCAGGGGATGGGATGTCCAGGGGGGGAAGGTTGGGTATTGGAATGTCCTTTGCCTTCCCAGCTGTTGTTGCAAACTTCTGCCAAGTTGCAGCTGAAGAAGCAGATTCTGAGTGCTGCTGCAGACCCCACAACTCTGACTTCTCGACAAAGTCAGCATCTACATCCAACTCCTTGTCTACTGGAGATTTTTGGAGTCTAGCTCTTTCTGCTTTTAACTGCTTATTCTCTCTCCTTAATCTCTCATTTTCAGCTACAAGAGATTCTATGAGCCGTTTCAAATCTGCAATTTTGGTTGCCTGCTCTTCTATTATTGTTTTGTCATCTTTTGGCGCTTTACTACCAATACATGCTTCTACTGGCTCCTTTTTTTTCTGAAGCAGAAATAAAAGTGTATCTGGGTCCCTGTCAAAGACACCCCGAATATCCTGTGAATGTTTCTCTGTGGAAGAGCTGTATTTCTGAGCAACAGGAACCAGTATGTTTTGATCATCCGAGTCTTCAGCAGATGGCTTGCAGGAAGTCTGAAGATGTGTGGCTGCTTCCTTGTCAGCACTCTGCTGGGCTTTCAGCTTTTCCTCCCTCTTTGCCCTTTTCCACCTCTCCTGGATGAGCAGTAACTGTTTCATATGACTATCCCTTTGTAATTCCAGTGATAGCTGAGCCTGAGCAAGAACAAGATTAAACAATTTAGTTGGTGATCCCTAATCCCACCCAAATACTCATACACATTAAGTTACATGTGTGTAAATATTTACATAAACAGCATCACTGCATGCCCAAGGGGGGGAGCTTTTGTTATTCAGACACTAAATTCAACAGGAAGTGCTCTCTGCTTGTGCAGTGCAACAGATTCAGATATGTCACCCAAATTTAGCATAACTACTGATCTTTTTGTTTGTAAGTCACTGATCAGGCTACACCACCTCTGGGCAGAGGCACCCAAAGTTTAACCGGAGTTTAACTGACCTATGACCAACACCAGGACAGAAGAGATTCACTTGGCGTGCATGGCCACACTCTGGCTAAACAATGCAAACTTTCTGTATGCTTCTGTGATGGTATCTGTGTAGACATATCAATAACACCCAAAATAAAGCAGCAAATTGCTTCAAGGCCAGGTTATGGTCCCAAATGATTCAGCCATGTTTAATGAAGGGGGTGGCAGTGGTTATTAACTCACCTGGGTAAAAGACCATTTTTCTACAAGAATGACCTGCTGGAGCAAAGACAGATGTCTGATCTCCAAGGGTTATTTGATTTCATAATTTTGGCTAAGCTCAAAGCCTGCTGCTACAAAAGTGCTGAGCAGACTACACTGCTACATTCACAGACAGACTTGTGCAATGAATAAGAAGAAGTGTCAGGGCTGTTGTTCTAGAGATTCCCCAGCCAGGCTGCATTAAACCAAAATGACACACTGTAGATGAGATGCTTGGCTTTTTGTCTCAGCAAAATACTAAGTGCCTCACAGATAAAGTTCAACACAACACCAGTTTTGTCACCTACTAGACAGTAGGTGAAGATGTCTGGCAGACTAGCAAGTTGGAGACCCCTTGGATGGGTCAAGATTTCTCTTGTCCCTGCTCCACATAAACTTGGAAAAACTCTCTAGGAAGATTAGTATTACCACATTTCTGAAACTCCTGGGGCAGCTGCCAAGGGTTCAGAAAATTTTGCAGAGGCTAATGCCCAGGAGGGGTGTGATCAGACACAATGGGGGACACGGGCACAGCACGGAGCTGTGGCTGGTTCTGGCACCTGCCACGCTCTGGTCTCACCTGCTCCGACTGGGTCAGCTTCATCGCGTCCGTAAGGTACCCTGCGGGACAGAACATCCATCAGCACTTACGGCACGGCTGCAAAACCTGAACGCTTCCAGAAAAGCTAAGAAAAGCCTTCAGACCTGTGTGCTCAATCCCAACATAAAGGCAGCAGTCTGGAGGCAAAGTATTTACCAAATTACAGTGGCTGGAAACACCTGCTGTTCTTCAGAAGTCTGAAAAATTTACTGTAAGATCTTGTAAAACACACTACACCCTTCCCGTGGTATCCTGTTGGCTTGGGTTGCTCCAGTTTGTTTTTAGAACAGCAGCAATTTCCAGAAAGTTCCAGAAGAAAAGCTTTCCCATGAAGGGAAGAAACATAGCTAAGGACCAGACTTTTAACATACAAGCAGTTTATAACAAAATGTGACACGTAAGATGCTCTTGCCCATGGCACCACCCGTTTTATGAAGTCATGCTTTTAAATTAGATTAATGAAGAGAAGCTATAGTCTTTAGTTCCTCATTTTTTTCACCAACTTCCCCTCCAAACCAGAAAATGTGCTGGCTGAACGGTCAGAGCAGCACTTTAGACTTTGAGCATATCTTACTAGTGCTGAAAACAACATGTGAGAAATTCTCAACCAAATTTGGAATGATGCAAGACAATGGCATAGAATCATCAAAGAAAAGCAAGAAACATTCAGTGTATTTTTGGGTTTTGTCTTGGTATATGAAGTGAAAGAAAACAAAAAGAAAAGTCTGCATTTTAGAATATAAGTGCAATCCCTCATCACTCTGAGTACTCATAAACACCAAAGAAACTGTTAGTTTCTCACTTTATGGGGTTTTCTAGTCTTTATGAATGAAAAGCGAGAACGCCTGGTATCTAGGTTACCATGTTCAGAGTAGCCACTTACTTTGTCTCTACACAAGCCCTGTCCCTGAAAATGTCCTACTTGTTGCACCAATTAAGACCTCCTCTCTCTTCTTCTGCCAAGTAGCTGCCACACTGTCAGAGAGCTGAGGGACTCCAACGCAAATAATTAAGCAGGACTATTTAAATGGACAGGTAAATGCACAAGATCTCACACAGGAGAGGCTGTCCCTGCAGTGTTGAGGCCTGTGATGCAATCTGCTGTTTTGCTCGAGTTCTGGGGAGCTCATCACCTGTTCTCAGCTGCCTTGATGCAGACATTAGGGAAGGGAAGTTCTGTAAGCAGACATTTGTCCTTTACCAAGAGAGAAAGCGCTGTGACCTCGCCTATGGAAGCAGTAAAGAAAATGCGAAGTATCAAGGGAAACTGGCTTACAGCAGGCACCCAACTTCAGTCAGTGCATACCACAAGGTGTTGGCTTCATCCTCAGTGAATGACTGCCTCCACAGTGATAACCACCCCCAATCTAAACAACTTTGGAAATGTTTGCCTTTAGCTGCTCATATGAGAAAATTAAGTTTTCAAAAGGATTCTTGATCTGGACTGAAAAGCACACTCACATTTTAAAAATAAAATTCTGCAAGTAACTAGACATTCTACTTACACAGAATCATAGAATCTGCTGAGTTGGAAGGGACCCACCAGGATCACCGGGGTCAACTCCTGGCCCTGTGCAGGACACCCCAAGAATCCCATGTGCCCAAGAGCGTTGTCCAAACATTTCGTGAACTCAAGACAGGCTTGGTACAGGCAAATCTAGAAAGTGATTTTAAGAGCTGCAATGTGAGAAATAACCTACTCACCAGCAGCTTTTCTGTGACAAGAAATTGCTTCTTCATATTTCCCTGCTGCCAACAAGCGGTCTGCTTTTCTGCTTTGCTGATGAGCCTTAAAATTAAAAAAAGAGCATTACGTCAGTGAGGGGTAACGGACAAATAGTTATACCTGTCTTAAAAGTAACCAGTGTATCTGAGAAACCTGCACTGATTCCACTTCTCAGGCTTTTAGGCTCAGATCTTCACTCCCTTCCAAGCTTTGTAATTGGACTTCTTTAACACTACCTTAGAAAAATCTGTACTGGTAAGAACTGAAGTTTGTTAATGCAGCAAAATTGGTGTGTACACAACAAAATACTTTTGAACTGTTCCTCAAAAAATTTATGTTCTCCTTTCTAGGCAGGCACTTACCATAGTCAAGTCATGCAAAAAAGAACGTTAGGCCTAAAGAAGTTATGAGAAGTTGCAAGTATTTTGGACCAATTTACCTGGCAGAATGCAAGATATTTGAATTGTGTTACATCTTACAGCTGATCTGACATTTTCTTGGGTGAATAAATTGGGTTTTTTTGTCTGCAGCTTACACCGATTAATGGTAGCAGCACAGCCACAGTTAAAAGTATCAAGGTCACGTTGTTGCTGTACAACAGTTAAATCTATTCTAGTATTTGTAAACCACTAATGTAAACCACCAACACAGACTAAGGTTGTTGCTGAAAGCAAGCATTTGATGCAAGTATTTGCATATGCTCAGTGAGAAATAGTATTGCATAACCAGCACTGCAGCATTCATGAAAGCAAGTCTTTTTTGTTATTATTACAAGACATGGGTTTTCTGGCCCTTCCTCCAAGACAAGCTGTGTAATGTGAAAGGCTACAAGCACTGGCTGGTGAGACTGTCAGCTACACACACTGTTCAGGACTGCTTCACTACATGTTGAGCTTGAAGTAAACACACCTCAGGTACTGACACTAACATGGTACTTCTATTAACATCCATTTAAAATACAAGTCCCAAAATGTAGGTCAGTTTGTCATCTTTGCCTGCCAAGTGGAGTTATGCCCTACAGTGTTACAGTAAGTTCAGTTTTCTACCAGAATCTTAGCAGCTCAGCTCTGACACCACAGTAGAGAACGACTTGTACAGAAAACACCTGTTTGGGCAACAGCTTTCTTAAGCAATCCCTGGCACTTACACCACTCCATGAAGCTTTCCTGAAAGCTCCACTTGGCTTTCCTGAAACTAATTTCATATGCTAATATGGTGTGTTCTTAAAAAACCTAAAACACAACTCCTTGATTCTTCACAACAAATATTGTCTGTTACAGTCTTCTTCCTCACCTTCACTGAATGCTCAGAGCATTGTCAGCATTTCCCATTTCTTCTACCCTGAGGTTAAATAATCTCAGAAGAGGGAGTGTTTTTCTACTGGAAAATCATCTGTTCTATGGCCTTTTTCTATGGACTGCTACAAATGACGTATGCCAGAAAGATAAACTTATTTCCCATTAGTATGAACAAACAGTATCAGCACAGATAGAGCCATCTCCTCGGTTATTCCTGGCAGCCTGTCCCATTACAAATTAGCTATGTCAAGGACATAAAAACACCTGAGCTAGTTCTTTGCAAAACAATTTTTCAGTAAATTAGTATAGCTACAGCTGCTTCTGCAAACTGCATGGGCAGGTCTAAAAAAAACAGGGAAAGAGAGAATAGCCAGAGACAGAAGAACTAAGAAAGCAATTCAACAAGTCAGAGGACAAGTTCCATTTACTAGTTTCTACATATAAGAATTTGAGTCCCATTGTTTTCAAAGATTACTCATGTATATTTTAATAAAGTAAGTATGATCTTACTCAAATCACTTGAGCACATGCAGAGCATCTGAGGACATTCAGTTCTTATTTGATTGAGCAATTAAACTATTTCCATTCTCAGTTAACTCCCAGTGGTGATGAAGGGGGTCTGAAGAAGTTGGGCTGAACTGTAAATAAAATTAGGAAAACAACTGTCCATAGATGCTGGCAAAAACAAAACCTAGAGTCCTCTGATGACAAGGGCACAATGCCTTTCTTGCTCTTACATCAAAATATGCATGTCAGACCATCTTACTCTGATGCAACAGACCTCCCAATGGAAACAACAGGAGCCACAGCAGAGAAAGATCAGTTTCAAGCACAGCCCTGTGTGAGAAAACTACCTGTTTTGCAGTCAGTCATGGGCAAGGAATTCCTCTTTTCCTATCTTTTCCTGACAGGTTGACAAGAAAATATTTATTCATTTATTCTAACCTGTGAGTGCTTGTTCCAGTTAGTTGATTGTGGAAGGACCAAGGAATTTCTCCCGCTTTCACGGTAGCCTATTTATCAACCAGCAGTTTGAAGAAATTAGTGGTGCTGTTTCCTAGCAGCAAGTGATGAAGCTACAACAGAAGTACTTGGATGCTTAATAGCCATTATCATGGATGAGCTTCTACATCCTGTCTATTCTGCTGGTTTATTCTTAGTGCTCAGTTACACTCAGCCACGCAGCTTCTAACCACTGTTAGCAAATCTGTTTTGAACTCAGAGTGGCCTGTATCCCATTACAAAACTGGCAATGGAAGAACTGGTCCTCTATCACAAAGAGAAGAAGATTACTCTCAAGTTCATCCCCGGTCTGATGTTATGCTAGAGGAAGGTATTTACACAACAGCTCTGGAGCTGCAACGCTGGTTCCCAGCAGATTCAAGCAGGACTGCTTTGACTTTGGTCTTGCTGCTGTGATTACAGAAACACCTGCTGCTTGACTGTGGTGGGTTTATAGATCGGATTTCTCTTTCCTCTTCCACTTGCAGTGCTGGAAATTAATGTAGGATGGGGTGTAAGAATAATTACAATTTATTAACCAGCTATGGAATCGAAAAGGGGAAGCAGGTTGACAACTACTTCCACATGTCCCTCCCAATCCTGATGAGCTGGAATTCCCGGTAGGCAAATGGACAGGTGTAACAACTTGACTCTGGTAAAAGGAAGCAGGTGTGAGGGAAGGATGGCCGAGCTAAAAAGCTTCCTCACCTTGCTTCAATCTATTTGGTTCTTAAGCAATTTGTACAAGCCTTACTGTGTGACTTGAAGCACTCCGGACCAACTGCAGAAGGTAAGGCAGACATTTTTCCACACGCTTTCCAAATGTAGTTGAGATGCTGACGGATGACACCTGCTTTTGTAAGTTTGTACTGCTATTCCAGGCAAGTGTTCCTGTCTGGTTTTTCCCCACAACTAGCCCAAATCATTGCCTGTGTGATCTCTGAACAGCAGAATAAAACCCAATCAAACAATCCTCTTGAACAGCAGTGAGGGTCTCCTCTTCACCTACACCTTTCTTTAACCAAAATTTAGCCCTCTACTTCTTTGGGGTTTTTTTCCCCACTATAAACTAGATAATGATGAGACTGCAGGCTGAAAGAAATTAAGCTGTAAGACCCACTTGCCAGATCTACTACTGTTCCCTCAAAGGAAAAAAAAAACAATGTTAGTTTTCTTTCTAGAAATAGCGTACTGTTACAGCTTAAAGGACTACCACAGTATGATCCTGGCTTAGGTTGGGGGGTAAGGAGGTAAAGCTGCTCCTTTTCCCATACACTTCTAGTAGATCGCTAGCTATCGTAGAGAGGAGCATAACAGGGAAAAAACTGTTTGATTCAACAGTATTTTTAGAAGGCAGATGTAGTACTACTCATTTTCAAACAGAGTAGGCCTACTACCCTCTCCTAAGAGTAGTCATTTGCAACAGTGCTCCTGTAGCTGAGACAGACATGTTTTGTGTTTCTCTGTCCCACTAATGGGAACAACTGGACAAAGCCTTGCACAAGATGTGAAGCTTACAGCCTTCTCTGTATATTACAAGGGTCTGCCCAGAAAATGCTGTATTTTAATGTGATAACGGAGCAAAGATTACAGTGATTTACTTAAAATGACAAAGACAGGAAAAACCCAGATGCTAAAATGATGGGGCCTGATGAAAGCTTAACCGCAAAGAAGTTTCTGATTGTAAATGTTTTAAGTGAAACCACTGTCTGGTGCCGCTACCATCTATTTTATGGTATGGACTGTGCATACCAGTTATTCTTGCCAGAAAAAGTCAGTACCTGTGCTCTCTTACTGCTGAAAACAAAGAGGAAGGGTTTTCTTGAGAGATGAGGGATCTATTTTAGGATTTGTCTCCTAAAGGATTTAGGTCTGTTTTCCATTTTGAACAGTCAGAAAGTGCATGCTGCACTGCTTCTCTGTTATCCAGAAGGGTGCTAAGTGTTTTCCATGTGGGTGTTTACAGCAGCAGGCTACAAAGGGTGGGATGAGGTGATGCACCATGGTTCTCCCCAGCCCACACACACTCTTGTCAGTGCTACACCTACAGAAGCCTCCTTCAAACCTATTCTTACCAGGAAATGGTGAATTTAGAAAGGTTTGAATGTGTACGTCCTCATATGCAGTGAAAAAATGGAACTAAGAGAGAATACAAGTGTAAAACTTGACATGAGAGGTCCAAGAATAAACTGTAGTCATCCATTTATTAAAAAAAAAAGTGCAACCTTGATCAGGGTGACTATGGAAAATGCTTGTATTTACTGGCAGTTTCACTAAAAGCAAAAATAATAAGGAGTTGTACTGTAACTTATGCTAAATAATTAGAATATATTTGCGGTAAGACAAAAGAAATGGAATTGGTGTAGCTTTACCAGGAGAAGCAAGCCCTCATTTTTAAATACTTGTATTCTGCAGGGAAAGATGACTGAAGGAGAACCAAAAAATGGCAGAACCAATTGTGGCTGTTCAACCAAGACCACTAGTCACATGTTAGTTCAATTTTCTGTTTTTGAAAGCCTGTATTTAGCAAGGTTGACAGAACAATGACTCAACTGTGTAAATTATAGGTTAGTGTTCCTATAGAGCAAAACAAGTATGTGACACTCTCATGAGAATGTTAATGTTGAGAATACAGACTCCTCACTCACTTTGTATTGAATTGTAAAGATGTTAAAGTTCAACTTGCATGTAAGCAATAGTATTAGACTTTATATATACAGGCAGACAAGCAACCAGTTGTTTAGGCAACCCCCATTAATTCACTGAATAACTCTAATTGACTACGCGTGTGTTCCCAACCTATTCCAAGTTTCAGATAAAATGGTTAGTCTGAGTTCCTCACCATGCAAATGCAATTAAGAGATCTGGAATGAACCCAACTTGCACTTACACTGCTCAGGTTAGGTGGAGTCTTCAAAACCCCATACAGGCAGAGCTGCAGCCCTTTCCCTGATCACCTGCACCTTCATTAAGATGTGGTATCCTTTTACCTACTGCATAGTCAAATCAACCTCATTCGCTTCCTTTTCATCCATTTAGTATGATAAAAGCACTAAATGCTTCAACTTGTTTGTCAGAGCCATTTTCACAGACTCACAGAAGGAATTAGGTTGGAAAAGACAGTGAGATTGAGTTTGGCCTATGACTGAACACCAACCACCGTGTCAACTACACCATGGCACCAAGTGTCATGTCCAGTCTTCCCTTGTCCAGGGACAATGACTCTACCACCTCCCCAGGGCATTCTGTATGCCTGCAGTTCTCAGCTGCTTTGGCAATGCTCTCCTTGTCCCCACATATAATGTCACAGCTGGTACTACACGAGCCTTGCTAAGTGGAAGTTACAAGCTAAATGAGAACCATTCCATCACCCTGATAAACAAAACCAGTCTGGGCCTCTGTAGGTAGCCCTAAACCACATGGCTCAAGCCGTTACAGCAACTGAGCTACCTCTCAGCCGGAGCATCTGAACTATTACAACAAACTGTCCAGTAAACAAGCTTCCAAGAGCAACAATTTCAAAACAAGTGGGGCAGAAAGGCTTCAGCTGTGGCTTCAGTCTGTCTCACCAGGCCTCTCTGAGATGGCTTCATTTGGGTCTTTAAACTGCTGGTCATGCCTACTTCAGAGCTGAACTCTGTGGCTTGATGACAGGCACGCAATACCAGTGTGACACAGCAGAAAGGCACTGCTGGTAGGTACCCAAACAGCACAGGTACAGTGAGGAAATAATGCTTGTCAACCACCCATCGCTTAGCTAATTATGTTCTTGACTGGGAGCTGCTGCAAGTTGTTTTATGTGCCACAAGGAACAGTTTTGTGTTGTACTTTTACAGCAGTTATGTGCCTGCACACAAGCAGTGAGCTTTTCCAAGGTGGCTCTTACTGATCTGGCTGTTCAGCTGAGGAGTATCTGATGCACCTCCAGTCACTTTACTCAGATATGCTGCTGCCTCTGTGGGTTCACAGAGAACCTTTCAGTTCTCCCACCACTGTGGTAAAAACAGACTTTGTGTTAGGCATGTCTGTCTAGTGATACTTCCCCTTTTGTTACCTTACAAGCTTGTTCTCTCTAATTTGAGTTCAGAATTGAGTGCATCTGCCTTTTTTTTTTGTTTCATTTTACACTGGAAGATCAAGTATAGCAGCTTTCAGGTTAAGATATTTTTAAAAAATCAAAGAAAACAAATGGGGTTCAGTGGATGTTTCTGTAGATTAACATAATATTCCTGGTTTTCCAATGAAAATAACAGAAATGCAGGCTGGCATTAAGTCTCAAACACATTGGCCTGTGTGGTTTCAATCCTTTGGTCTCTAGTGAACTTTCATAGATGTTTTCTATTTTCTCCTCCTACACTTCCATATTGCATATTTATTCTGCTTTTTATTTTGCCTTTGTGTGGATGTAGTATTACCTCACTTTGAAATAATTCATTGAAGTAAACCATTGATCAGCTTGCACTGGAATGGTTGCTACCAATGGCTCGCAGCATTAATATTAAAAGCTCTCATTATATGAGATTCTTGGAATACACATTTTGTGCTATTCTCACTCCAGCTACTGGTCTGTGCTTTCCAGTTTTCATCAAAACAGCAGCTCTTCAAGCTGGGTCCTTTATGCTTCAGGAAGCTTAGGGGTGATAGATATTCACCAGATTTTGGACTGTATTTTACCATAAACCATACAAATGCTACTACCTTGCAGGAGGAATACAAGGTAGAGGTGGTATGGCTCCTTAGCTGCAGGACAACACTGAGCTGTTAAAGTAGAATCTGCAGAGTTATAAAGTCCTGGGTGTCAAACTCTGTTTAAGGAGCAAATTCTAGTCTCTTCCTGGGGTTAATACTATTTGCTTCACTTTTACTGTGCTACTTCCACGCTTCTGATGGTCAGCAGTGTGTGGTCGTGCTTCTTAACTTGTAACTTTTGCTCCTATACCTAAGGTTAAAATCATGGCTGGATGTGAGATCAAAATTCTTTGCCTAAATCAGATGGCAGCAGGAATTGCCCCTACAGCAAGCAGCACAGAAAAGCTCTTAAGATGCTCTGTAAAAACATGCAGTGCTCACAGAAGACTTATCTTCATGCTTTCACAGTAGAAGGTCTAATTCATAAAAAGAATGTTGAGATGTTTTTGGGTTTGACACTGGATTATGTGTGAAATAAGTAATCAGCTGGGCTAGGTACCTGCTATATGGCTGCCTGCTGCTGCAGGGACTGCACTTAGTTCATGCTGGTTTTAAGTTCCGTGGCATAACCTGAAACTTCTGTTTGTAACGTTGAAGAAGATTCAGTTCCATAAAGATAAAAAATTATTTTAGGGAAATGTATCTTTCAGAAGTTTCAGAAAAAGAGCATAACGGAAGCCAGGAGAATACAAGATATGGCATTAAAGTGTAAGGGGTTTTTTGTTGTTGTTGGGTTTTATTTGGTTGGTTTTGGGTTTTTTTGTGGTCAGATCAGCTGGCCAGGAAAATCAGGACAGTAGCCATGCCTTCCAGTAACTAAGACTGGATGCTCCAATCCACAATTAATGGACAATTTTTACAAGACAAAGCAACATTCAAGTACTGTGGTAAATCCTAATGAAAAGTCTTAACTGATGAAAAGTCAGTTTTGTGAAAATTGGCAAGCCGCGACATATTGAAAGAGGGAAAATACCTTGTATTTAAGCCACTGATAGCAGTTAAATAAGACTAACAATTACTGTATCCACAATCACTTTGTAGTTTAGGTGTTGGGTGATTTGGTGGGTTTGCTTGGTTTCAAGAAAAGTTTTTGTATTTCAGGACACTCACTGACAATTTCATAATTTTGCGTATGAAAGTGTGTAAAACTTTTTTTCTGTATCATCCATTACACAGAAGTGTCTTGACCTTATTGTCAGCCTGGAGCTAGATAGGCACGGTAACTGCACACTCCTATTGTGGCCACAAGGTCATAAACCAGGCTTTAGTCACACTCGTGTCACTCCTACAGTCCTCCTACGTGGTCTCAGTAAGAAACACTACTGACTGGTGATACTGCCAAAAAAGTTGCTACTTTCAGACATTTACTAGTGAATGTACAATTACAATTTTCTCTTTAGAATCTTATGCTAGATCTAAAATCTAGATCTACTTTTTAAAAAGGTTTTTACAGAGTCTCTGAAGTAGCTATATTTAGCCCTCCTGCATTACCATGCTGTAAATGTGCCTGACTTCAACTCCGTGATATCAACAGGTTACAAGGTTACAAGAGCTTTCCTATTTCCTGCTGTTCCTTATTTCAATTAGTCTTTCAGCAGACAGAGTAAAAAGTGAGACAGCATGATGCTGACATACCCAGAGTGGTTCTGCACCACTGCAGAACCCACAGATCTAAATAGATCATCTTCCTCCTACACTGTCAGCCCTAATTCCATGGGTGGTCTGCAATGACAGTTCTGTAAGTCTTTCTGAAACTAGGGAGAGCAATCCAGAAATACCTGACTGACTCTGTAGGCAAGGGTTTGTCAGGGCTGACACCATCCTGGTGTAAATAAGCTTTGATTAAAAACTAAACTGACACAAGTCTTTGAAGTTTGCATGGCAATGTCTAAACAATTCCTGGATCAAACTCATTCCTGGAAGCAATACAGCTGTATTCCCAGTGTGCTGCCTCTGGCTAACCCGACTGCTGGACCACAGCTTGTTTTCTACGGGAATGCTCTGTGTATCACCACATAGCCAAGATACGGCTTTGGTAAAACCCACAAGGCAGTAGAGAATTAACTCTTCTTGACCTAGATCTTGTCTATGAGACAGAGACCTGCCAATTTAGGCTGTTTAACATCTGATAAGCTTTTGTGAAGATACAGTTTCCAGACCATCTGCGTTTCAGTTCAGGTTCCTTAGAAATTCAGTTTAAGCAGAGCAATTACTGATTTAAGGTTTTTAAAGCATTGACTTTCTGAAATTAAAGGAAGCTCTTAGCCAGTACTAGGCCCCGACAAGGCTCTAAAACTCTTGAAACTCTCGTGGATACGGCCTGTGTCATCTAGACGTTTCCTCTAGACGCTTCCTTCCTGAACTTGTCCCTCGCTTTTGCAACGCGATGTCCCCACACACCCCTCCAATCTAAACATGCCACGACACGCACCCCTGGGTGGTTCCCCTCTCGCCGCGCTCCCGGGCACGGAGCAGCGCTGCCCCCGGCGGGACGGGGCCGAGCGCACCTCCCTCCCTCACCGGAGCCGCCTCCGGCCCGGGACTGCCGCTGGGCCCCGCTCCCGTCCGGGCAGCGCCTGACACGAGACCTGAACAGGTGTTTGGGGGGAAAGAAGGGCGGCGAGAGCCCCTTTTTCAGTCCAGGTCGCGCCTCTCCGCCCGGTTACCTGGGGGTACGAGCCGAGGGGTGTCACCCTCTCCCCGCTGCCTGAGCGGCGGGAGCAGCGGCGGCACCGGCTGACAGGACGCGCCCCCCTTCCCCTCCACTCCCCGCGCTCACCAGGTTGAGGGGCCCCTCCATCACTTCCATGGGCGGCGGGGGCTGCGGGCACATGGGCGGGGGGCGCTCGCCGGTGCCCCCGGCCCGGCCCGGCGCGTCCCGGCCCCGGCGCGGGTTGTAAACACG